>JAOYSI010072244.1:0-15253 GCA_025775065.1 Hiodon alosoides
AAACATTGAACAAGCAGGGTATCTACGGCAGGACACCACGAAGGAAGCCACTGCTTACTAAAAAGAACATTGCTGCAGGCCTGATGTTTGCAAAAGAGCACATTGACACTCCACAGCGGTATTGGCAAAATGTTTTGTGGACTGATGAAACTATTTGGACGAACCACAAAGCACTACATCTGGCGTAGAAAGGGCGCGGCATATCATCATGAAAACATCATCCCAACCGTAAAGTATGGTGGCGGAAACATCATAATTTGGGCCTGCTTTGCTGCATCATAACCATAATGGTTAACCATAACCAAACATCGTCCGGCCGGCTCTTCTCAGTACTGGCACCGACATGGTCGAACGCCCTTCCTGAGGACCTCATGCCTCAGTCCTGGATAAGAGCATCTTCTAAATGCCAAAAATGTAAATGTAAAATGATATATGTTTATTACAACATATTTGAGAATAGGAATTTCTGAGGTGTCCTTCGTTTGCAAAAACGTGAAAGCAACGACAGTTTGAAATTACAAATAAAATTCCTTTTTTGTGTTGTTGTAATTTGAAAATATTTTGCCTTCTCTGAGCTCACGTGCACAAATAACTCACACTGGGGGAAAATTTTGAACTTATGTGTCAAAGGGTTAAATATTGGCACCTGAGTGGCATCAGAGAAACAAGGCCCTTCAATTAGGCAGTATCCCACAACTTGGCTGTCCATCAGGTAGCCCTGGGCATGTTCACAGAGCTGGAGGATGTTGTATGGCCCACCCAGAGACCTGGGTGGATATCCTCATCAGAGCAGGTAGGAGGGCGCCCACAGGCCCCTGGGGAATGGTGGCGGCCCCCCCAGGAAAAGGCAGCTCTGGCAGGCCCCCTGGAAAGGGTGGTGCCCCCTTTGGGGAAGACAGCAGGTGCGACGGTATCCCCTCTAGCTACGCTCCAAGAGGAGACTTTTGCCCCTCTTCTTCCTGGGGATCACCCGCCCCTGGGCTTCGGGCTCCACTCACAACCAGGTTCCGCAGCAGGTCCCCCTGCTTCTTCGATCTCCGATGCCCTCTCCCGGCCTGGGCCAGCGAAGGAGGTCTCTCTCTGCTAGGGAAACGCCACTCCCTGCCTGTCTGAAGGATGATACTGTGGAGCAAGCATTTGGTTTGCTATTGGCCCAGTGAGGCTATCCTCTGCAAGTCCTTTCACAAATAAAAAAATAAACAATTAATTGCACGTCAATCACCATGTGCTATTTTACAACTAATTAACTTCTCAATTAGTTGTGTAACTGTAAAAGAAAGCTGTATGAAGAGATCTCTTCAAAGAATATCTAGGTTTGGACCTGTTGTTCATTGAATAAATGTTTCTGTATAAGAATATCAGAGGTTGTCAGTGTAATTCTTCAGTCTTCTCCTGAATAGACTCCATAACATTGTATGTGCTATCTTAACAAATGAACCGCAGTTATTTTCACTTACATGCTTTTGTATCCAAAGACTTACTGAGTTACTGATTTCTACAGCTTTACTGATACAACAGGTAGGGTGGGACTTTTCACTTTCAGTTTCACTACCAGCTGCCCATATTTAACATAAATAATTTGATCAGTGCTCAATAAATTGCACTTAAGCAGTAATGTTGATGGTGTTGCTTATGTCTTTCACTAAAAAACAGACATCAGGTGCCTGGCAATTGGCACCTGGACACAGAAGCCATAAACGGGTTGCGAACCTACTCTTTATTCCGATTACGTTACGAATGTAAGATGCTATCGAACTGCTCTGGATATTCCAACAAATCCTAGTAACAGGCCCATCATTACCCGATTGGTTTTCCGAGGCTATGTCATCACAGGCACGACAGCGGAAAATTGGTCGAAATTGGAAATGTATTATTATCTTTCTCATTGCCATTCTTATTCTCTCTTCTCATTTTTCTCTTTTCAAGTATGTGTAAAAGAAAGATGCTGAGCTGCATAAATTGGTCTGCCGCTTACTGAAACCTGCTTGCCCAGACAGGCTTTATGACTGTCCTGCGGCACAACAGACGAGGAAGTTGAACATGGGCTGGAGGTTGCTGCTGATACAATATTCTGGAGACTGCCCATTTGAAGGCAGTGAGAATCAAAAACCTATTTCCCCTCTCTCTTTTTACTGCTTTTATTTTATGCACTTCCAAATTGTGCTTAAATTTACTGGCCTGGGAAATGTACTCTTTGAGCGCTGCAGAAAAAGTCATGCGTGGAGATGTTGGTGCATATTTGCACTGCAGAAAGCTATGTTAATTCCCTTACCATTAGATTACTCATGTACTACTATTTCATCTGATTGCATTTTTATCAAGCTTTTCAGAAATCTGTAAAAAAACAAGTTGAGGAGCGAAAAAGTATCAAGAAGCTCACACCCACTAACAGCAAATAGTATGTGTCAATCTCAGCTAGTTTCTATGAAATGCGAGATGCTACAAGTTTGTGATGGTAGTATTGTTGCTCATCAAAATTCTATAGTTTCAACCAATTACCATAAAATACATTCATTAAATTGTAGCATTACCACATCAGTTCATATTCTTACTCTAGTCTAGTCACTCTAGTCACTTAAATATCAACTGACCAAAGTGCAAGCAAAGATTGAATGAATTGCAAATAGAGACTCAAATTTAATGCCCTAAAAAAATTGCCCTTTAAACGGCTGTTTCATACATTGTTTTATCATTGGATTCCTTTAAACGACTGAAGCATCAAACATCATCACCTTGTCCCTGAGAAACTGGACACCCAAACAAAGGCATGCAAGACAAACTGTTAGACTTTTATGAAGAAAGTGAGGAGACTGCAGGACTGTGAGGAGTCCATTACAAATACGCTCCTTCAAAAGCTTCTCACAAACTAGACTTGAATAAAGTCTCTTCCTATTGTGCTGACAATGCAAATGTTAATTATAAAACTTAATAAAGAGAATGAAAATATTATACCTGCCAACTGCCCTGCCCATAATGTGCATAGTTCAGTGAAACATGCTAACAATACACTAAAAGTGGACATTGAGACACTAGTGGTTAAGACATTTAACCATTTCAGCAGCTCTACTAAGAGAATAACCGCACTGAAGTAAATGTTTGAATTTGGTGACATGGAGTATGCTGCTTTGTTGCGTCATGTGCCAAAACGCTGGTTGAGTCTTTTCCCTGCTTTTCCCCTCAACAGACTGGTTAACACATGGCAGGCTTTTAAGAGCTACTTCATTTCTCTGGGGAGCGACGAGTGTCCATGAAGTTTATGGACGCTGTTTTCCGAGAGTGAAAATGGCAAACAGGGCGAGGAGCCTAGCAGAGTTGAGTTTCTTCTCTAATTTCTGCCGAATATCCGCAAAGTATTTAGCGATACTGTGCTCTGTCTGGAAAACGGAATTGTCACGGCATGTGAAGTATATTTCATAATGAATAATCTGCTAATTAAACTACAGCAACTAAAGAATTACAAATTCTTCGGTGACAAAGTTGAAAATGCTTTCACTGAAATTATACCTTTATCTTCAGGAGAACTCCAGAAAGACTTCATCAAATTTTATGATATTTCAGTGGACTATCTGGAGAAATGGTTTGACTTTTCTACTAGTGGCTACTTATACGATATTCAGTGCTTGAACCTCAGAGGGCAGAAGGAGTTGGAATACAAGGATTTGACTGCAGCTGTGACAGTAACAAGTCTCCAGAAAACCGTGGATCTTGATCAGCTCTATGATGAATATTATTTCATCAGAGAGATCATCAGGAGTGTGGAGCCTGGGGAAAAATTAGTTGGGGAACTCTGGTCTCAAGTGCTCAGTAACAAGGATGGTGGCACTAAATTCCCAAACATGACAAGGCTGGTTTCATTTATGCTCAGGATACCAGTCAGCAATGCTTACACGGAGCGTGTATTTTCCGTTATGAGGGGTGCATGGACTGACTCGCGGAATTGAAGCAGCATTGACCTCTTGAGGTGCGAGACCCTTGTTAAAATGAATCTGTAAGGCATTTTACAATTATGTGATTGCCCAAAAGCATGTTATGAAGACTGCAAAGTCATCAAAGAAATTCGAGACTGCTGGCACTGGCACTGCTGACAGCCAGAGGGCCAAGGTATGTGTACATTTATTATTATTATTTATATTAACAATTTGAGGGACATATGTATACATATATTGTATATTGTATATTGAGTTGGATTTTGACAAAAAAAATCGGGACACGTCCATTTCCATGGACAGGGTCAATAATTGAATAAATGAATATATATTTGTATATTAACCCTTGCCTTAAATAATATATATTCATTTATTCAATTATTGACCCTGTCCATGGAAGTGGACGTGTCCCGATTTTTTATTGTTTCAATCTGGTCAACCTAAACCTTGACAGCAAAACTACCATAAAGGGCCATTTTATCCCTACAATAATAAACTGTAATAAATAGGAGACCTAGAGAGATCTCTGAGAGAATAAACTTAGCCTTCAATAATTTAAGGCAATGGTTTATATTTTATTTTATGTATGTTGAAATTATGTATAATTTATCTGTGCCACTGTTTTATTGTAATGTTTTACAGAGATTGAGGCTCTGCGTGCAAGCCACTAAGGGAGTAGTATCCAGAAGTATCGCAGAATTGGACCAATTGCAGGACCCAGCATAGCTCAAGTTACAGAGCTAGAACAAAGGTAAATATTTGCGGAATAAAAGCCAACAGCCTACATGTCACATAACAAAAACACACCCTAAAAACAACTGTTGCTACAATAATTTGCTCAAAAATTTTAAAATAAATATAAATTGCCTCCCTTTGCTGCTTCTCCAGAGGTCATTCTCTAGCTCATCTATCCTTATCCCATCAGTCATGCCTACAGCATCCCTGGAACTCAGTATAATGAAGGAGCATTGTGGAGGGAGAAACAAAAGTTTCACATTTTAATCCTGTGTCTGCAGGAGTAATAATCCATAACATTTTAAATATGTTTGGGTCTGATCTCCTTTTCTTTGCCCCCTTTTAGAAGTTAATATTCTCTGAAATCTAAACCTATTATACCTGACAAGTAATAACTCGGGAATATGGCAGCAACTAAGAGAACAGTGGTTTACCCTCAAAAAGCCCTGAGCAGCCAACAGTTCAAACTAATGTACCAGAAAACATTAGCTCAGAGACATCTATCAACACTCAGAGTAAGTCAATGCACCAGTCGCCCCCTTGGGGGGCAGCTACAGGCCCAGTCAAAAACAGCATAGTGGAGATTTGATCTATTCTCCAATCATTAAGAGAACATGTTCTACTAAACTGGGCTCCAGACAAAAATAATGATCTCAGGAGGCATTGGCTTCTAAATCCAAATTTTTGGAGGCAAAAATAAAAGAAGGCATTAAATAACTACAAATGAACAACTAGATTTTTGCATGCTCCAATCTTCACCGGCCTGATCCTGCGTGCCTGCTCCTCTTAATGCATATCTGTTCTCCTCATTCTCTGAACCCTCCCCAGGCAGTAGTGTGAACTTTATACAGTCTCATTTCTCATTTTACTCAGATTCTGAGTCAGCTTCAGAAACCATTACAATTATAGGCAATTGGCCAGTCACTCTAGCTGGGTTTTTGTCTTCTTTTTCTAAGAGGTCTTCCAAGGTCACAACATTTAGTACATTTCTTACTTTACACTTGATATGGTTCTGTGCTTAAAAAACTTGAGCAGCAGAAGTATTATTCCTACTAAATGTAGATGATTTTTGAAGTCTTTTCCTTTGTTAGCATGACCTCCTATTATATGACTAAAATGGCGTTTGATTAACATTAACATTTTGTTCTGCATCACATCAATTTCGGGCTAAAAGGTCACTGTACCAATTAAACATGATGTCAGTCTATTCTTCACCAAAACTAACATTGTCATCTGGGCACGCATCATGAAAGAACATGGAAAAGAATTGAATTACATCAGACCCACTGAGATTCTAGCAACAGATTCCCAAATCTGTTCTTGAATTATTTGACCGTGATCGTTTTTAAATCTGTGTGAATGGACATTCTTCCACAGCAATCGTGTAAGCATTGTTGAATTTATGTAGCACTTCCAACTGCTAATAATGGATCTAGTGGTGCATACTTAGAAATGCTGCAGTCTGTAGAGTTTCTTTTGCCATACTTTTTGACCTTTTAAAAAAAGATGTTTTTATATAATGTTAATAATCCAATGGTGCTTGAAATCTACAGAGCTCCCAGGGTCACCACTAAGAACAGTGCCAACACGCCTAGACCTCAAATGATGCTGTTCTAGTTACACCGACCGCCACTGAGCATATAAAGCTAGACCAACCATTCCATGGTGGTTGCTTCTTAGAATTTTATGCAGACTGCAGCCCGGGAACTGCAGAAGGAGTGCATTCAGCATAGGAGTGTATTCAAGGGCTTCAGAGCAAACCTCCAGTAGAGTACCTGTTGGTGCCCAAAATCAAAAGTTCAGCTCTAATGGTGAACAGCTGTCTTTCCAGTCTGCGTAACAGGCAGAACTATTTCTGGCAGGCTTGAATACCTCGTCGTCTGCTAACCTATCCTTGCACTTCCTGTCGGACATTGACTGAACATGAAGAATTCAAAAGTGATGGAATTCAGTAACGTTTGCTTGCTATGTTAATGGAGCTAAGTTAATCTGCGGCCATTATCCCCAAGCAGTTAGCATCTTGATGGTACAAGGCACCTTTTAAACAATTCTATCAGGCCGCAGGCCACTCTCGCTGTGGATCTGAAAACCGTGGGTGGATCCTGGCTATTTCCAGAATTTTTGCATTCTCATTAGGTATGTTAATACAGTTAGGAGGTCTTATAAATGCCTCAGGGATCCCTCAAGGAGTGTTCTTTAGGCTGACATATCTTTGATACAACACTTTTATTCACGGCATAAAGACTAAATTTCCTCCATTCTCAAAATTTTATTTGATCTACTCTCAAATGCTTGATATATATGGCTCCAGCGCTACTAAGACACTATTACTCACACCAGAATAGCACTTTGTATGCTATTTACTCAGATACTGTTTGTGTTTTTGTACCTGTACTATCAGTCTTTTCTTTTTGTTTACACCACATGTATTATGGCATGATGGCCCTGAAATTGTAATAAATACATATGTAGTACATATGTTAAATGTGTGTACTAAATATACACATAGTACACATTGTACACATAGTACACATATTTATTAGTCTTAAATTTTTCTATTTATTATCTCTAATTGGAAACATTTTTTAATGACGCTGTCAGAGAGTTTGAAAAATTGATAACCCTAAGATTTCTTTGTGATGCAATGGCCTGAAACAAAGCACAGCTTCAGTGCAGGGGCTTAGTTGACTCATGAATGTGGAGAAACTGCCTGACTCTTACCTAATAGTGTTCATAATTTAAATGTCATCAATGACATGGACAAATCAATAAACCTTTAGGAATGCATGCAAAAATGTTGATGGGTGCTCCATTTAACTAATTTGGATTGATTGACTAGGAAGTCATTTGTAAATAAATAGGCTTCAGTTGCTTAGAGGTGAATTGATTGAGATTGGGTACATGTAGATAGTAGTGTGGCATTTTATGAAAAGATCTATGAAACTTTTTTTCTTAAATGTGGAATTAATTTGTCTGTTAGATGTTTCCACGCTCATTTTAATAGAAAAATAATTTCTTGGTTAAAAAAATAAAAAATTGTTTTAATTTGAGACAAACTTTTTTCTCTGTAGCCTGGCAGCAACCATATCACATTGATCGAAAAGGAGACTGAATAAATGCACTCTGGAAAATCGATATCTAATTTTACAGCTCGAGAAATATTGCAAAACTAATGTCACTGGCTGTCCGAAATCCAGCTGCCATAACGATTTTACAAAGTTCGCAGAACTCACAAATAACCTACAGACCCACCCAACACCATGACCCTGCAAAGGACACTACCAATTACAGGTAATTGCAACATTCTACACTTATACTACACAAATATTGTAAACAGAGCATAACCACTCCTGATGATAAGTGCAACTTCACACACAGACAAGATCTTCTGACTTAAGAAAAGTGAAAAAGGGGTCTCTGCAGTAGTGGTGTGCAATTCGGTGATGTTGTAGTGACCAGCTGATTAGCACAATTGGCAATTCCCCATTTTACTGTGTATTTTATCAAACTCTTACCGATACCAATATATGGTCGATAGTAGTGACTCTTCAAGCCAATAGCTTTCATCCTATTGCTTTGAAACAAGCATTACCAATAGGTATATTACAACAATTTCAGGAACATCAGTGACTGAATATAATTCTCTCCCTCCTGAAAATAAAACATTACTAGGAAACACTGGAACAGGGCTCCTGACCAGTTAGCCGCCTGTAAGTCAGGTAAAATTTTAAATAATTAATTTCCCTGTATATTAGTGTCCTGGGATCCCATACCTGTTGGGATTTTTGGAAAAGTTCTCAATCATTCAATGTTCATTTTAAGATTATTATGCACTGGGAAAAGTACATATACCTACACCTATAGAGGAGGGAATTTGGAGAATGTATTACTCTGAGGCATTTTTCTAACATAGTCTTGAAACAGCTGCTAAACATAAAGTAGCATAAGTTGTTTTCTAATTGATTTAAACAATTTTGCTTTATTTTGTACGTTTGTCATGAAAAAATTATGTTTTTGCTCTACCAGGAGTAACAAACCATTTTCTTTATTGGAATCATTTCACAAATGTATGACTGTAGAAATATCTGGTTCTCACGTCTACTGCCAGTGAAATGTGAATAATATAATGGTTAAATTTGCTCAATTAAAATGAAAAAGAAGAATTGTTAATTCATTTTGAATAATTAGTAGGATTGTTAATTTCAGATTCAGTTTCAGATAATTAAATTGTGGAATTGTCAAATTGTAAATTTGCATAATTATCAGCTGATTAATTTTCAACCTGGTTTTGAAAAATTAAATGGTGATTTAAGCTAATGTAACCTCCATTTTCCATTCTTCAATAAACATCACTGATCTCTCTTTTCACAAGTAGGTCCCATTCGTTTTGCCTGAGTGTTTTCTTCAAATGGACATGCTGTAAGTGAATTTTGTGAGATCAGAAAGTCTATATAATAAGTCTGGAGTCCTTCTCAATTTCAGTTCCCAGTTGATCTGACAGTAAACCGTATGTTCCGATCAAAGTCATCTTTGAGAATGTCGCAATCTTGAACTCACTAGCACACCTTTAGCTCCATGTGACTGACTAACTACAAAGAGTCAGAAATCAACCCAGCAGGGAGCAATCGTCTTACCAATGCAGCTGAGGTATCACCACAGCAACCCCACACCTCTGTGGCTGTTCACAGTTTTCGAGAATTGTGGCTGTGACACAGTCTGTTGATGAAATCCTGCCCTCCAGTCAGAAATGTCATAATGACAAAGAGAACAAACAGCCTACAGCTAGATAACTTAACAAAGGTGGAATTTCAGTTTAAAGAGCCTCAACCTTTTCTAAACTTTTTTCTAAAGATTGCACAAGTACAAAAAAACATACACTCTAAATAAAACAAAACAAAAAAGAAAATAAATATCTATTATATCAAATATCATATTGTGACAACCACGGGGCGAACTGGCTGCGCCGCACGCAACGGAGAGAGGAATGCACACAAAAAATGCTCGGGTTAGCTCGGAATACGAGCGCGGTTTTTTTATTCGTAACACAAAGTCGTAACACAACGTAACACAAAGTCCTCCCGGTTCAGGGTATAAGGCAAGGATAAAGCACAAAGAAAATTCCTCCCGGATCGGGGCTTTAAATAACGACGAATGACGTCCGAAAAAAAAGGAATCTCGTCCTCCTCGCTCGAGGGAATTTGCGGGGTCTCGCTCACCCAGAAGGGCATTTATATATAATCCTGACGCCCCGGGGTTGCCACACACACACACACACACACACACACACACACACACACACACACACACATATATCTAATATTATACAAATATCTATCTATATCAAATATCTATTTGAACAGCTATTGAACATTTCCGTTGCATTCCTCTTATTTTTTATTTTCTTTTACACTTGCTCATTCAAAAGTAAGATACCCAAAAATATTTTTAGTAATTAGAAAGGAAGAATCACAAATCACTGGTTTATTAACCAGTTCTTCATACAGGTGAATGTGAGCCAATGCATAATTTTTTAATTTTTACAGCTAATACTCAAGAGTTGACTTTTGAAACAATTTGGATACAGTCCCTTATCACAATTATTCTTACACCAAGGACACCCGGCACACAAAAATTGTAAGAATTCATGGGGTAGACAGCAAGTGGACTGACTGGTGAATCCCCATGAATAATATTACTATTATAGCATAATATTATACTCTATAAGAACTATTTTATAACTGCCACAACACAGCCACCCCCCACTGAAGTTCCCCCTAGGAGACACACAAGGTCTCTGAAGCATTCTTCTTTGATGGTAGTGGTAAGCTAGGCCTTAGGAAATTTAATCAAACCAGGAGATTTTTCTCTGGAAGATGGAGAAGTCAACGGGGTTCACTAGTTTCACCACTGAGAGAGAACCGTCTTGGTATGTGGCTAGCTGGTTGTGTTACAGCACTAATCCCTCCTTTAATTTTTTTTGGCTGGTGGACTCAGTACACTTCATCACCCAGCCTCTCCAGAACACAGTATAGCCCCACACATAGCTATCCAGGTTAGAACGTCATTTATCCTCTGCGGGCAGAAAACCATATCAGTTTTAAAATTACTTTTTTTCAACAGCATTTACCAAGTAGTCTCACAGGTGTAGGCTGTCTCCTGACTTTCTTGGAGCAGCCTAGCATACTCAGGACTAAGTTGATGGAAGACTGGGAAGAATCTGATGGGTGGTTAAACACCATTTTAAATGATATATGGATTTTCTCCACAGAGTGGCCATCTGGTTCTAGATTATCCAGATGAGATTTCAAAAGTAATTAACATATTAATGTCCACCTTTGCTGAGAGTAATTCTGTGATGGAATTGCTGTGTGCACTGAACACACCACACTGATCAACTGTTTCTGATAAGATCACAATTAAATAATAGGGTTGAAATAACAGGGGCTGGTTAAAATTCATTTCTAATGTAATGCAATCATCATTGTATTAATTAGTATTTAAGCACCATTTGCAGCTATGGTGTAGCTCATTTATGCATTAATTACATTAGGGGGGAGTCTGAAACCCCATTCTGTCTCAAAGGGTCCAAATAATTTTGAGCCAGGTGGCCATCATATTGCCAGCATGAGCAGTGCTGGAGAACAAAGGTATGGGCACAAAAGGTAAATGCAGTGTTAGGCATTAGCGAGTTCTTTCTTTTTTATGGATGGAGCTCACCAAGGCGAAATTTGAATCCCGGTCTCCCGTGCCACAGTGCAGCAATGTTTCGGAATGACTAAAAGGTCTAGCCATCTTAGCGAGGCTTCAGTTTCACTACACTGCCTCTCCGCAGTAGTTAAAGTATGCCCTCATTCTTACATACTCTCTTCATCTCTTTACTCTTGGTGGCGTGAAGCAGGCTCGTCTCACATCACTTCCAACACCCACAGCAAGATTCAAATCCTGGTCTCCCATGCCACAGCACAGCAAATTTGCTTCACTGTGGTGTGGGAGACTATGGTTAGAATCTCACCATGATCAGAATCCCCAGTATGTTACAATACAACAACTTATCAATATATAAATAAAATGCAATTTAAGTCCTGCATTTTAACAGTGTAGGTTCAGAAATGCATACCTGATTGGATTTAATATCGCTGGGGAAATTTAAACGTATTGGGAGAAGTTAAACGTGGCTCTTCACTAGTCAGCCTACAGTTGTTATAGCTTTTAAGGAAAACCTGCTGCTTAAAACAGAGAAACATTAAAACCTTTATACTTTAATTAAAACGGCAACACAAAGGAGATTTGTTTTTGGTATGAACTTTACAAACTCAAACTAAAATACCTGAGGATGCATGTTATGGTGAGATAAAAGATACGGCAAAAATGTCTCCTGTGCTGACATAAATAAACATTTTGTTGCACGTGTGTGACAACAATTTAATTTAACAGTCACAGAAAAGCATCAATGACGGTCATTGTCGTCTGGCCATGCAGGGCTTACGTCTATGGTCACTTTGTAAAATAGTCTATGGCTTTCAGAATGAAGCAGCTATCCCTGTCAGAGCAGGGGAATGGTCAATGGCCTGGCCCAGAAATTAACAAATTGTAATAAAATTGTGATTGACAATGGGCATTGTTCATTGGAACTGTTAGATAGCATACAGTTTTCTACATTTTCCCCGAGGCTAGCCCCTTTAACCTTTAAATTGCCTCCCCGCACCCCGTTCCCATACACAACAGACCTGGAAAATTGTTTAGTAAATATACAGTATACAGTATACAGTTCATTCAGAAAGTATTCAAACCATGTGCAAAAATGTGTAAAAAGTGTAAAACTATTTTTGGTTTGTCATTATGGGGTATTGTGTGTAGACTGATGAGAAAAAATATTTGATCCATTTTAGATTTGTTATGCAACAAAATGTGGAAGGGGTCTAAATACCTTCTGAATGCACGGTAAACAAAACTATACCCTTATAAAATACATTTCTTTGTTTAAAAAAGCTTATCTTTCCATGCCTATTTGCACTGGGTTTTTTCATTAGTAATGTGGCACAAATATTAAACTGAAATGTGTTGCTTGCATAAGTATTCAACCCCTGTGCTCTAGAAGCTCCCAGTGTAATCAGATGAAAGAAATTGCCCAAACAATGACAGAAAAGTTAACGTACTTCAGATTTTCTAGATAAAAACCCTGCTGTTGAGCGGTCATTCGTCAGGCTATGAATCTTGTAAGCACCTCTGGAATCTGCCATAAAACATGACAGTGACTCAGCTGCGATGTGGGAAAAGCGTTTGCTTTGCAGTCAGGTGAGACTAATTTAGAGATTTTTGGCCAAAACTCAAATGTGTAATGTGTGGCACAAACCTAGAACTGCCATGACTCAAAGCGTACCATTCCTATATTGAAGTATGTTGGTGGCAGCATCATGCTGTAGGGATGGTTTTCATCAGCAGGGACTGGGCATCTTGTTGGAATTGAAGGAAAAGTGGATTGAGAAAAAAAATATGGATAAATACTTCAAGAGAACCTGCTTCAGTCTGCAAAAAATTGTGGGTAATATGTAAAATAGTTTTTTGCTTAATTTACTTATTGACATTCTTACAAAGAGTCAATCCAAATTCTAAGCTTAGCTACATGGCACTGATGAGCCCCAAAAAGGGTGATGCATGTCTGCAGTGTTTTTACTTATATTTAAACACTAATTGTAAAATTGTTCAAGTGATCTGGTTGGTTCTTATCTATTGTGAATTTTTATCTATTGCAGTGCTGAGCTACCTGGGGCATGGCACAGACAAGGCAAACCACTGGAATTTTAAGGGTCGAGCAGTTTATTTGGCCACAAACAAAAAAACCGAGAACCAAGGCAACTGGTGGCTACAGTGAAAGCAACAAAAAAATAATCCCCTAAGGGCTTCTCTGCAGGCACAAGGGTAACCAGAGAACGAGGTGGAGGGCTGGGGTGCGGAGGGCTGGGGTCCATAGGTCGGCCGCAGGGTTCTTCCGCCTCAGTCTCTGTAAGGGCCAAGCATACCCACAGTTAACAGATTTGGAGAGTTCTCTCTCCTTACTGAGCTCTGCAGGTCCCTTTTGTAGGGAGGCAGCCAATTAGGGGAACGGGTGGCAGGTGTGCCTCTCTCCCTAGGGTAATTGGCTGCCTAATTGGATGAGGGCCTTGGCGCTGTCCATGCCTGAGTGTGGAAAGCGTGTTCTGAAAGACCAGGGACCTCGGTTGGCGCTGTCTTTGGTCCTGGTGCTTCCTCCAGTGAGGGCAGGTGACCCCTACCGGTATCACCGGGGTTCATGCAGGGGTAGGGACGCCCATCCCCGCACCACACTATATAATAATAAACATCAAAGTCTACATTTATGTACAGTACTGTGGAAAGGTTACATGTAAAAAGGCACATGTAAAAAAATTTGGTAAATTCAGAAATTTCTAGTTTCTAAATATAAAATAAAAAACTATAATACAAACAGTAAACACAATACAAAAAAATACAAAACATTCAATATTATATATAAATATTTATATTTATAAAAAAAAATGTATTTATAATATAAATTCATTCAATATTTGGTGTGACCATCCTTTGCCTTAAATACTCAATTATTTTAGGTAAACTGTCGTGCAGTTTTATAAGACAATCAGCAGGTAGATCGTGGAGACCTTGGATCTTTCCACTGTTCTTCTACAGACTTTGTTTTGATTGCTTCTGTCTGTCCAGGTAATCTCAGAAAGTCTCGATGTTGAGATCAGGGCTCCATGTGTAATATATTTCTAATATCTTAAAAAGTAAGTTTTATTCTTGAAAAAGAAGTTTAATACATAGGGATGAAAACAACAGTCTTCCTGACATTAAATTTTATCTTGATATTTTGTGTAGTTTCTGAGCCAACATGGTCCAACATGTGATCTTGAACCTGATTAACTGACTAACGTAGCTACCAAGCTAACGTTAACATTAACAAATGTGACCTGTGACTGTGGAAAAGATGGGTTTTTTGTGGTTCCCCTTTCAGTTGAGGGCAGTGACAATGGCATGGCTGTGGCTGTTTTTTGCCCATTGGCTTGTTTTTCCTTATCTACACAAGGTTTCTGGACCTGGATTCCAGAGGTGGACTAACTACAACAGCTTTTCTGCTGGCTCCAGCACCTTGATCAAGCTTTTAGCAAAGCCAGCCATGCACTATGCATTATTTTTAATGATGTATATAAAAAGCAAGCACTAAGATGGAAAACTTCGCATAGAAAAATATTCTGCACTGCAACCAGGCACTGTACAATATACGTGACTTGTCATCGATCTCCTCGTTACGGAGGGACTGACAGGGAAGAGGAACCCAAGTGCGGAAGTGCACTAAACCTGGAAATGGGCAGGGGTCCAAGCCGAAAAAACAGAATTCCGTGAGTCGTAGTCAATGAGGCAGGCAAAGGGTCGATAGATGGGCAAACATCACTGAGAGGGCAATCCAAGAAGCAATAGTCAATGAAGCAGGCACAAGGGTCAATGATAGGAGGGGAAACCAGGGGAAACCAGGGGAAACCAGGGGAAACCAGGGGAAACCAGGGGAAACCAGGGGAAACCAGGGGAAACCAGGGGAA
>JAOYSI010072245.1:1425-21799 GCA_025775065.1 Hiodon alosoides
GGCAGTGATATGGGCCATACTAACAGAGAGACGTAGAGAGACACAGGCAGTGATATGGGCCATACTAACAGAGAGACGTAGAGAGACACAGGCAGTGATATGGGCCATACTAACAGAGAGACACACTTTGTGAAATGGGTAGCAGTTTGTTGTCTTGCTGCCTCACATCGCATCAAGGGGGTGGGTTTAGGCACTTCTTAAAAATTTTAAGCTTCCCTGGAACTCGTTGGCCACAGTAAACCCGCGCTGGATTAGTGCCGTCGGCTGTTCCTGTCCCCTACTTGCAGCTGGACCGCACAGCCCCGCAGCGACACAAACATCCCCCATTCTGCAAACTGCACACCCAGCTTCCCGCCTAGAGTCTTAAGGCACTCGCAACCCCGGTGCAGTCAGTCACTACATGCCGTTTTTCGTCGTTTGCTTCAAAATCGCCTCAAACCCATTTCCAGGTCAACCAGGAAAACTTATATTAGCAGAGTGAACCAAACCTGGATTCCAGCTTAGAATTTAATTCATGCTCTTTTAATGCAGGCTTCCTGCTTAGTTTATCCCAAATTAATCGACATTTTAAATCTCTTGGTTAGTGGATTTATGAGTCAAATGGGGATGGGGGGATGTATGTTTTATAAATTAGTTATTTATTGTGTTTGAACGCAGAACACAGGGGCGACTGTCTGGTTTATCTTAGAAGTAAGTCACGCCTAGCAGAGTGGCCTGGTCACGAGGCTTGTGTTCTCCATTTATAATAAATCCTACTGTTCGTATGAATTTTAAATAACAAGGTCGATAAACCTTTTAACGTGCACTACCGTTCAAACTCGTTGCGCAGAAATCAAACGAGTCATCAGCGAACACCAAGGGATCCCAGTCGACGACATTTTTTCCCCTTACAATCCATCTCTGCTTCAAACCTCTTTAGAAAATCACCAGCAAACACTGCATTCGGCATCTCGTTAAAGGTAACGTCGCTCATTGTGCTTTCACAAACGTATCTAGATGTACCCAACGTATGGCTGGTTTTGATCAAATACTTTTTCTTTTATAAATCGTGACTTCTCCAAGCCGTTTCGTGGAAGATTATCTACATCTGTACATGCCGAGGTGCCCGATAGAACAAAAGCAAATTAATAGAAAGGGGTGGGGTGGGTAACACTAAAATGTTCCCCAAAATATGTTTTAAGAAGATCAGCGGTTGACATCAGTTCAGTTGACCCAGTCCCCAAAGTCGAAAATGATGTTTCCAACTGTCAACATCACGCGAAGCACGTCGACAGTTACACCTCTAGTCGTTTAATGTTAGTAATAACAGCTCCCAACACTGCAACGCTAGATATTATAATAGTCCCTTTAGTCTCTTTACGATTAACTGGAGCGCAACATAAGCGCTTGGGGATGACTGATTTGCAGCCGACATCTTTAAATGAATCAATCGCACATCTCACATCTGCGGTTTAACAGAGCTGACATTGTGTATGATACCATAATCATTAATTTTTCTCCGTTTTCCGTGTACGTATTGGGATCTTGCCGATTTGTTTTATTTTTATTTTTTGGCCGGGCATTTTTCTTACCGTCCACGTTCTCCCTGTCGCTGATGTGCTGTAGGTTACATCCCGAGTCCTCCCTGCTCAGTTCCGGCTCTGGACGATAAGACTCCAGCCTCGAATGTGCATTTCTCCGGAGCTTGGGGCTCGATGAAACGCAGCACGAGGTAGTATTTCCCATCTTTGTGCTATAGTCTCAGTTTTTTTATTGTATGGATCTCGCCCTGTGAGATCAAAGCCCGGCTGACAACTAGGGCGGAAAATTAACACCAGAATATGAATATGTAACTATTTACATATCGTCTCCTGCACCTCTGCTAGTACGGTACAAAGCCAACTGCGAAGTAGGGGTGGGGGGATCAGAAACTACGGTCTTCCTCGTAGCTCTCGTATGGCAGCACTAGGTATGTTTAGGCAAGCGCCGAGGTCTCCATGGCTCACGCAATAACCAATGCAGTAACCAAGTAGGTTGTCGTCACAGTTCATAATTAAGACTGAGAACGTGATCTTCTCCTGTGCCTTCCTTGTCTTTGCTCCGTAAATATGCTAATGACGGGCAGGGATGTTAACGGAGCATCGCCACTGTAGCTTCTTTAACGGACCGGTTCCGGTTTAAGTGGGTGGAAACGAGTGCTCACTCCGCAATGTAAGTGCGTGAGCTTCGTTCTTTCAACAACTTTTAGCCACAATAACTTTTCCGGTTTGTGTCAAAATAAAAGTCCCACAAATGATTGACTTTTAAGGCGTAGGGCATCCGCAGAAAACACTGGGTATTTTTAAAATGTGTTTGCGTCCGAAAAGTACATTGATAACATCAGCTGATTAGGAAACCATGCGTTATTGTCTCTTAATAGCGTGTCCAGAACACATACTAATAGAAATGCAGTACTAGAACTATCTATTTCATAAACAAAATAAATATATTCGAGTAAGTTGCTGATATGTGATAACTACGACTAAGTAATACATACATTTTAAGTTAATTTGACCAATTATATAATTAAATGTCCATTGAAGCTAATTTCAATGCATACACTTTCTATAAAAGCACTTTAAAATGTATATTTAAAACAGATATGCTACGTTGACTCGAAAAAAGCTAATAGACCCTATTTATAGTGGTTAGCTATAGTGGTTAGATTTTTTTGCATGGAACATAGTTTCATACAACCATCAAAATACCATCTTTGACAGATTGTTGGGAGTAAAAAAGTATAGTTTTTATATCAAAATAACTACAAATTTTACTACGGAGAAGCAGAAATGGCCATTATAACCTATAGTGGCTTGACTTTTAAGTACTCGAACTGCCTAACTTTTGACTTTAAATGGCTATTGCGAGGCCAATAATGACCACCACAACATTAGAAACAGCCGTAGAAAGCATCGCATTTTTTTTTTCTAAAGAGTGGTATTTTGAACCTCTCTTAAATTTTTTATACATGAGGCAGACAGCCTGGAGAGGCGCACTCACCTCGCGCAGGCTTACCCTGACTGACAGGAAAGACGGCGAGGACCTCCTTGCGCACCTGAGTGTGGTTGTAATTAAAAAACTTTAAAAGTGGAGACAACAGAGAAGTGTACACGGCAAAAGTCTGTGTTTTTGATCTTTTATTAAAAGTTAAAAGAAAGGCTGCTTTTTAATCTTATTTTTTGCCGATTCTACGATTTGGTTTAGTTTGTTGCGATTTGTCAGAATTATGCCGAATGAAAGGTGTAACCCAGCCATCATCTCCCTTGGTCTGGTGTGCTACCACACTGCAATGTCATCTGTGTTTTAAAGTAAAACAATGAGAACCTCTTTATGTTCTGAGGATTTTAGCTTTCATTACCTATCTCTGAAAAATAAGATACCTTTATTGTGGCGGTTTTTATTGTTATACGTACCCGGAAGTAACTTATCAACGTCGTCTGATTCACGTTGATAAAGAGATCACTTAATTGTTGATTGTGGATCACAACTTTGTTTTAAAGAAGGAATAAGAAAATAGCCTTGCTTCCCGTTAATGTCTTTTGTGACACTAAGGGTATGCTTAACATCAACTGGTTCGCGTTATAGATCGATATGTAAAAAATAAATTAAAAGAAAATGGTTTGAATTCGGGTAATAAATGCAGTACAATTCCATTTTAAAACGATAATTTACAGACGTTAGGATTGTTATTTTTCATTTCAACAATTCTCAGACAAAAAGCATATCGTGACTTGCGGGCCAAGTTTTCTGGGAGCCATTTAGTTCCCTTTTCTAATGAGCACGCAACAACCTCAGAATAAGTTGTGCGTTTGACTACTCGATTGTTCTTGTGAATAAGGAAAAACATCACGGCGTGAGCGAACGTTACATCTTACGCAAGATTAACGCCCAGGAATTGTCCCCAGGCCGAATGTCACCTGGGGCGGTCCGGGAGAGGCCCAGGCTGGCTAAGGATTTATTGGGTGCAGGGCTGACGAGTCAAATCGATAGGACGTTGTTCCTATTTTGCGGTTGCTTGCGGAGTGAACTCTTATGTTAAGCAATGATTTGTATTGACTTTATAACAGTGCTTCTTATTGCAATCTAACCGTGTATGGCAAAGCAATGTTGAAAATGCCTTGATTTGTTTATAACGTTTGCTGGTGAGTAATGCACACAGGCGAATAAAACAATTACATGCGCAGAGGAGTCATTAATATCTCGCTATAAATCACTTCTGAAGAGGAAGTGTCAAAGGCATGTCCTCTTTGCGCCTATGGAGACCTAGCCTACATTATTTGTAAGGACATATCCCTCATATTGCAATTTAGCAGTAAAAAGCTTATATTCGCCCTTTTCTATAACATTTCCCACAGACATGCCCCTCTACAAACAGGGCGGTGAATACAGTTAGTTCTCCAGATAAGTAGTTGCAATAGGTAGTCATGCAATGCGGCTTTCTCAGATCCAGTGCGTGTAACAAGGACATTGAATACAGTAATTGTTTTATTTACAAGCTTAAGGGACCAACACTGTTCCAGCCACTAAAAAACAGATTCCCTAGATTGGTTCAGTCAATGTAATTGTTTTAGGACAGGACATTTTCTCAGTAAAATACATTTTAGTCAGATCTGCATGTGAAGACAGAGAACCAGATCTGGCACGCAAACAGAGCACTTGAAATATACGTAAGTCAAAAATAGCTTCCCGTTTCGCGCCAGTGCCATCGTAGTCCAAATGAGCGGCCCTGTAATAATGCCACTAGGGGGAGACAAACCATTTTGAATCAAGAGAAGAGCGTTTTAGAAAGGAAATTTTGAAATTGAACGGAAACTTCTCTGTGGAATAGGACAGAGATTCTATGAACAAGGTCAGTACAAAAACATTCAGATTCAGATTAGCTTTTCGGAGGAAGGCTTGTAGGGCAAATAGCGACCAGCCCCTAAAATACACGAACGACGTCTGAAAAATGAGACTTAATTTTACTTCGGTTACCAAATTAAAAGGTTCTCAGTCTTAATCCATTGATTACGTTTCGTTGTCAGTCACGTGATAGATACTTTCAGAAACGTCCACCTTCTTCATTAGTAGGAGCATTTTCTGACCACAAGATGTCAGCTTCGTTTATATTTATGTTAGGCTCAAACGTGAATTCCCTGGCTCAAATTCAACCGTTGAGTGCACAGCAGACCGAAGTGGAAATTTCCACTTGTACCAGGTTTCTTGCCAACTTCGCATGTTTCAATTCTATAAACTTGACTGGGCCATCTATCTTCGATTGCTAAATGTTCCTATACTTTTTTTTCAACGGGCGGCCTTGCTATTATATTTAAAGGGAAATTAGCATTGCACTGCAAAACAAGACCTGCCGCAGTTTTTCACCAAATATCCAGCCTCCTTGCGTATTGAATAGGTCTAAGAACACGGAACACAATATACCGTAATATTCTGCTCTTGTTCCCATTCTACACTTCTGGACAAGTGAGTGCAAGAGTTTTTTGTTTTTTTAAGTACGGCGGGGGCAACTGCAGCGAGACAGCGAGAACTGTCGCTCCTGTGTGCCTGAAATAGTCACTCGGGAAGAGCGTAATTCTAACCGTCGCAATCAACAAAATTCTAAAATGCAAAACTTATGGGTTATCGCTCTGCGTGTACACAAGTAAACAAGTGAAAGCTATTCGACGTTGCAGGGGCTGGAAAAACCTGCGCAGGCCATAAAATCACATTATATATCTAGGTTAGTACTATTACTTAACTAAATAGACATCCCCCCAAAAAAATTATTGGGGAAATCGTCATATTTTTTTACCACAACATTGCGATCATAAGAGCTCTGCAAAGGGTTATTTGTTAGCCTTCGGTGTTGATGTACACCAGTAACACTTCGTCAAATTCGCTAACGTTCCTTGTGTGCTGTAGCTATTCAATAAACATTTGTGTAACTTCATTCTTAACTTATATTTATATTTGTAGACTCCGCCACTAGGAGCACATGTCACAGCTAATGCAAAACAGAAGTGAATCCTCTCATTGTCTGTCCTCCTCACACCGACTCACAACACTTATGCAAACTATCTGTCGGACTAGTGTGGGCCGTGTTTCGCGTATGGGAGGAACAGCGGCGCTCATGGAGGTGACGTTTGGATTACACTGTCACTGTTCTTGAGGCAGTCCAACTGAACAGGTTTTTTTTTTTTTTTTTTACAATAACTTCTAAACTAATTAGTTTTTACGTCTTCACAGTTGGACCGGAAGCCAACCTCAGTTGCAGATATGCAGTGACTTATAACTGTTATATCAAAACTGCAAGACATGAATTATACTGTCACTGGCACGCTCCTTCCCTCTCTCGCTCTCAGACACGCACACAGCGGGAAAGTTTGGTGTCCTCTGTCAGTTGTCATTTCTCAAAAGAAATGCACTTGCACAACAAAATAAGCAGGTAAATTAGTCCAAGGTATCAGACAAAGTGGAATCCTTGCAGCAGCGCGTCACAAAATTCTAAAGTAAGTCGCTTTAACACTGCTTCGGTTTTCATTTACACCGTCTGATCATTCAATTCCTTATCAGGGCTCTCGGGTAAAAGCAGTTCTAACATATGCTGGCATTGCCGTTTTCACACATTAACAAATGACAACACCGCCTGAAATAACTCAAGTGTGAGTGTGTGTTTTATATAAAGGACTTTAAAAAACAAAACAATATAAATAGTCAAAATCAATTTTAATAAAAAAAATCCTCTCTGAGGGTTATCTGCTGGTAGTTTAGAAGATGGCAGTACTGTAGATTCTTAGGCGGGGCCCAGTCCTAAAGAGCATATCCAAAATTCGAACACTGGCTCAAGGCATGGTCTCTGGACATAACGTGTATTAACATGAAAAGGGCATTTCTGAAGGAGGGTTCACTCCTTATAACAATCTAAAACAAGATTTAACATTTTAGACAGGGCAGTTAAGTTTGTTTTGTACAATTCAGCTTTCTACAAAACTCTCAGACACCCAACACAATTTTTTGAAGTCTGAGGATGGGGAACTGGCTTTTCCGTTTTCACAGCCCAGGAGTAGCAGTGTTCACACAGAGGAATGTTATATACAAGAGATGAGGAGATGAGACAATTCTCTGGGGGGGTGGGGTGGGGTGGGGCCGGGTTACGCTCACCCCCTGCTCCGACCACAACTTATTTACTGTAACACCATAGACGTCCCTCGAGTAGCCGAGTCGGTCCGAAAGCTTTTGGTTCTGGACCTCCGGCGCGGCCAGACGAGCCTCCGGGCAGCACAGGCGCTCCCTCTTCTGCCGCCGGCTCCCTGGAAGAAGCAGAAGCGACAGGGGCAGCAACACTCACACACAGGACACGGCGGCGTGCGGGGGGGGAGAGCGTGGCGGGACGGCAGTGCCGACCGGCCCGAGAGGAGAAGCGAGAAACGCCCCAACATCGCGCCGCTCTCCCACTCCTTTCGCCAGTCTCTTAGCCTCCAACTAAGTCTCCACAGCTATTCTGTTTTATGGCAATAGATGTCTTTCAGCGCTTTCAGCTCCTCAATGAGAGTCTTGTTTTGGTTCTCGAGCACGGCCACGCGGTTTTCCAGGCATTTCACATATTCTTTCTTCTTCCTGCGGCACTCCCGTGCGGCCTCCCTGGAATCAACAACAGACAGAACAAACTTCTGTGAAAACCAGCAGCCGGACGCAGAGGGAAAGAGACCGTTCAGCCTTTCATTCATTCCCACAACCACAGTATTTCACAGCGCCTCCAAAGCGAGACGCTAACGTACCCCACAGTCCTCTCCGAGAACAACAACATACGCAGCACACAACCAATTTTTCAGATTCAAGAAAAGTCTATGTTATAGCACAACAAAAAACTAAGTTTTAAATGTTCTACCCGTTGTTCATGGGTTCTGACCTCCCCCTGGCTCGTGGCCAGCTCTACCCGTTGTTCATGGGTTCTGACCTCCCCCTGGCTCATGGTCAACTCTACCCGTTGTTCATGGGTTCTGACCTCCCCCTGGCTCATGGCCAACTCTACCCGTTGTTCATGGGTTCTGACCTCCCCCTGACTCATGGTCAACTCTACCCGTTGTTCATGGGTTCTGACCTCCCCCTGACTCATGGTCAACTCTACCTGTTCTTCATGGGTTCTGACCTCCCCCTGGCTCATGGCCAACTCTACCTGTTCTTCATGAGCCTGACTTCTCTCTTTCGCGTGGCCTCCTCTGCGTGTTGCTGGGGGCTGTGCAGGGACCCCGGCGAAGACGCCATCACCACCCCCCCTGACAGGCCGGAGGCGGGACCACGGATCTGGTAGGCTGGCATGTCCCCAGTGGCAGCTGGCAAACGGACACATTCAACAGTCAGGTGTCAGGACTGTGGAAGGCAATCCACACCGCAGTTAATGAGTAAGGTATAATAAACACGGAAAACAATCATGAAAGTAGTTGATCCTGAATATGCTCACAGTTCCAGTGAACAAACAAACAAACTTGGAAGTACACACTCCCTTTTCAGTTGATCTTAGGCTCTCCACAGTGCTTTGCCTCATTTCCACTACTGCCAGAAACCGAGTGTACTCCTGCCCCCCCCTTAGTTCCAGGTTATTTTCCACTGCTGTGAAACTGGAACCAGGCAAGATTTGCGGGGGAAAATGGCAAGTGACTAGATTTGCAGATTCACTATTAGCCATTTCCTAATAAATACGTTCAAATGTCTACAAGCCGTCTAATCGTACATTAGGATCATATAATCAAGTAACAAACGCTGGCAAGGGTAATTTTGCTCTCTATTAATAGCGACATAGTTGACTGTAGATTGCGTAGATTGCCATTCCCCCAAAAGGATCACCCTAGAGATGCAACAATCCCTTTTTGAGAAAGTCGACAACGTACACGATCTGTGAATCTGTTAGATCATAGCGTGAGACCAATCATTGCCGAGTGTGGCCGATTTCTAACCCCACCAACAGCCCAGGTTCCTGCTTGGTCCCAGATAAGATAGCAAGCCGCCCCTCTAGCCCCACACACATACACACGTGCACACACACACACACACGCGCGCACACACACACACACACACCTGACATAATTTCTCAGGTTTTATAACAACAGACGATAATAGCTATGATCTGTAAACATGGGCTGTATGATGAGATTTCTTGTCAAATCAAACATTGTTTGTTTTACTTATCTACATTTGTCTTCAAACCTTTAGGTAACTGACGTCATAGAGGGGGCTGTTGTCCTGTTAACACAAATTAAAATCTTCGATAAAATATCGATAAGCCTATTTTCATGATTTAGTTCAGATGACAAATGATATAAAATGAATATAATGTAGTGCAATTTATTACAAAGGAACTGACTAACAGATTCACAACCCAAAAAACAGTATTATAATTTGAGCAGAAAACACGTTGCCATCCAAGGATCCAGAAATGAACACACGTCCCCATTCTAACACCAGCTCACTAGCTGCACTATTTAAGGTGAATTATTAAGCTGACAGAGTCTTGCTTCCACCAAAGGAACTGGCTGTATTCACACCATGACTCTGGACTGACGTCAATCTACATCTTATTTGCCGTTTAGCATTTTCATTTCCCTGCTGAGGCCTGGTTCCAGGAAAAGAGATGACGTCAGCAGAGGGGGGCAGAGTACTCGAGCGACTCAGAAGCAAGCTGAACAAGTCAGCTGGCTGGCTAACACTCACCGCAGTGTTAACCCTGAAGGTCCCTCACAACTCCCCGTTTCTAAAGAAATGAAACTAACGTTTGTTTTCCCCCCCCCCCCACCCTTTATTCTGCAGACGAGTTCTCTGAAGGTGCTACAAGCAAACACACCGGCCAATAACCACTAAAACTCTGCCACTCTTTTTTTTTTTTTACTTCATACGAATGTCAACATCCAAAAGCAAATAAGTACAACAACAAAAAACCTATATTGTGAATTTTAATACATCTTGAACAACCCTTGAACTAACTGGTAAGTTTATAGATTAAGTGTTTTCTCATTAACATATTTTTGTCTTTTAAAGTTGTATACAACAAACACATATATTTACTTCCTTTTAGGGAACTACAGAAATCCTATGACATGGCAAAGAGGAATAAAAATTAGAGAAACGCTGACATACCCGACTCAGTCTCATCTCCAGTAACAGCCATTTCTAGAGTTCAACAACCTGAGAGAAACTCTCTCCTTCTGCTTTTCACACAAACTGCTCCCAATTGAAATGTGTGCACAGCAACAATTAAGGGAATTGACATCACAATGACATCACTGGCCTCGTGGAGCCCCTCCCCCTACTTTTGTTTCAAGCCTTCTGAAACCACAGACGTTTGAACTGGAACAACAACCAAAGCTTGGGGGGGGGGGGGTGTTGATCTATCTTTAGATTGCTTGACGCAAAGGAAAAGAGGATATCCTACCTGTATATTCCCAAAGAGTGGTGCATTGTGGGTTACAGAAACAACTCACTGATATGATGGTTTGATTTTGGTTATATTGTGCTTCTAAAATAAACAATATATAAAGTTTCTGTTTGTTCACAGTGGAAAATGTCTACAAACAAGATATTATGATTTTGAGGTCAGAGTGTGTGACTCTACTGTTACATTTCTTTTAAAAGACAGTCATACTGCTATTGTGATCTGTTAAAATGTTTTATTGCTATAACACCATTAAATATAGCACATAAGAGTAGATATTATAGCTTTTTTTTTTTCTTTCAGCATACAGACTTTCTGTACCATCCTTAGGCTTATTCAGCCAGCAGCGAGGAGCCTTGACAAAACACAATGTTTGTCAGATTACTCCTACACAACTAGTGACCAAGCAGAGAGTACCCCTGTAGATACTGGGGGAAATCATTCACAATAACACTTTCTTAATGACAAGACGTACAAAACTGCGTCATTAAAATTACCGTTCGTTTTTGCAGTTCATGTTTCTGCTGGAATAACACATAAGCACAAAGCTTATATCACACATTCCTCCGATTCACAACTAGTTTTGAAATACGAAGCTGTGTGGTCAAACCGCGTGTGGTCAAAAGCAATTCAAGTGGGCGTATTCCTGAACAAAACTCCATCTCCACAAAAGCCATTTTCCAGTCAGGCACTCCAGTGTCAAACTGAGTCCGGATCCATTACGGCTGGGTCTCAATGAAGACGAGGTCATTATAACCAATAACGTCCCATCAGATAAGACGCCAGCACCAACACCCTGAGATTGGGGACTGGATCAGAGACTGAATCCTGGGACCGTACATCTGCAACCAAGAATACCTTGTCCAACACAACACAACAGTACTTTCTGCACCACCCTGATGTTGTAGACTAAGTATATAAATACAGTGGGGGGAAAAAAAGCTGTCCACGATATCACATAGTAAACATGCTACAGGGGAAAGTCGGTCAACATACCAATCCTGTCTGTGGTGCAACACTCTAATCCACTGACACAGACTGAAATCCTGACCTGCGTAAGCTACTACCCATCAAACACTCCCAGCCGCAGAAGAGGGGATCTGGTACCTTGCACAACCACCTGGGAGCCCGGCATGAAGAACTGCTGTGTCCCGTCCCCCGATGGGGCAGCGTACTGCAGGATGGTGGCCCCGGGCTGGGGCGTCCCCGAGTTTGACATGGTGAGCGTCTGCAGTCCCTGAAGCCCCTCGGCGCCAGGCCCGGCGATCTGGATCGCTCCCCCCTGAGTTATGGCAACTGTGGAGGGAACACATTCAGGCCCGCTCAGACTATTCCACCCGTGACAGGGTGGTTCCGGTCTTCATTGAGATTTCTGAACTCACTGTACTGGCCAGAGCTGGTCTGATAGATGGATGTGGGCGCTTGGATGGCTGACACACTGGAAGGTGCTCCTTCCTCCTCAGTCTTCTCCTCCTCCTCGATCTTGGGAACGGCCGGAGCGTCGGTAGACAGCTCGTTGAGAATTTTCCTACAGGAGATAATATTCGGAGGCAAGATAGTTGACTCATATAGTGACTGTGATCGACTCTCACTGCGCATTTAGTCCAGCTGTGGTTCAGCCCGACTGCACGTATTGTTACAGGAAGATAACATAGTTGGCGGCCATACTTGGGTATCATTACTCAGTCTTTGTGTAGTGTTATCCACATTTAAAGGGGTGGGAGCTAAATGCAACTACTATAAACACACTTTATAAGGGGCATGTGTTCTCAACTGCATTCAGCAATACTTGGTGACATTAACATACACAAGTGATGACTCAATCAAAATGCTTCATTACCATTGGTTATCAACTTGACTGATTTGTCCCTTACTTTTGTGTCATAAATTATGAGCAAACGCCAACCTGTAAGAGGGACGTCTGGACAGAATTTCTCTCCTTTTCTGTGTGTCTGTGACTGCCTCTGTAGATTCTCCACCATCTGCCTCTGCTATGGTTGCAACCTGAAAACAGCGTCATTGTAACATGTGAATATCGGCACCACTTAAACAGATCCTCAACTCAACTAATCAAGTCACAAAATCAGTGCGGAAGATATGCCTTGCTGCTGACTCTTAACAGCCTTGAAACGGACAGGTCCCACGTGTGAAGGTTACACTGATGAGCTTAAAGACAAATCCTTTTATTCTGACAAATCCCATCAACACACCCGCAGCCACAATGCAAGGAACGTCCCTACAAAAGTCCAGTTGGGCACTGAGGCACCACCAGGCCCGTGAACGGGTGGGTTACCTGAACGCTCTGGATCTGCGGCGACTGAATGACGGACGGCTGGTTGGCCTGGATGACTCCGTGAACTTGCACCACGCTGAGAACCGGCGGACCGGCCGTTCCTGAACCGCTGCGCACAGACACCTTCCAGGAACCGCAAACAATCAGCCTCTTCATTAGGAGCCATTGGTAATGACCACCAAAGCAAATCTGTCACTTAGGAAAAACTAACTAACTGAAACCAACTCATTGCTAATGGACACGTATTTCTAATATTTGTCAGATGGATGTTATAAGAGAGTAGACAAGTTTTGATGCAGAGGCTGCAGTCCTGCAAGTTTTTAGTGTTTTAGCAAATTAATTACACCAGATACAGCAGTTATGAAACAAAGGTAGGGGGAAGGCCTCCACAAGGCCAGTGACGTCATTGTGATGTCAAGTTATTTCCTATCCAAATAACGGCTCCAGTTCAACAATTAAGAGAAAAGGGTTCTTCACACGAGGTTCTCTAGGGTAAGACATGAACTCCTCATTGATGACGTAACACATATCTACTGCATGCCCTGGTCAAGCCACCAATTTCTGGCCTGCGGAAGAGGATTCGCCTATGCAGGTGGTTGGCCGCAGGAACGCACATCCGCGCGACCACCACACGGTCCTTACGGAGCGTGTGGATTTACCTGCGTGGAGACCGCAGAGTCAGTCGACTCATTCTGAGCATGAATCGACTCTCCGTCAGACATAGAATCGTTTCCAGCGTCCTCCTGCTGAGGGTCACTTGCGCTTTCCATGGTCATTGGGCTGAAAGGAAAACGACAGCAGCCGCTTATTTCCACTGCATTTCAGACGAGGCGGGGCGCCATAAAGAGAACTGTGCAAAGAAAAACACGCGAGCCGAGATGCATTCAACACGCTTCGACCAATGAAAAACGAGCCTCCTTCAAGCCCCTACGCTGAAAACAAGCAAACGCACTTCAGAAGGTTTTAACCGAAACCATGACGTCGAGTTCCATATACCGGCCAGGAAATTGAAAAGGTTTTCAGTGACTTAAGATTTAAATACTGCCTACACTGCCGGTGAGGCGACATTCATTTCATGACCAACTAAATTCCAAAACCTTCAGACTGTGCTGTAAAACGTACCCACTGTTAAAATAGGTACATTCTACATGATATGTTCAATAATAAGCGCAAAATGATTATTTCACCTAAAAAAAGAAATAGAAGGATCTCACTTTTATATTTTGGTTAATCGTCATTTCAGTGCAGAAATGAAGATCACAATGTGCTTAATAATATGGACAAGATAACTTGTTTTTATAAATTGATATCTAAATATATAATAAACAGTTACAAATACATACAAAACGCAGTTCGAAAACACAGTTGAAGCAAAACACTTCAAAAGACCAGGCGTACAAAAGAGATGTATTTTAACCAACCATGTGCGAAAAGCAAACTGAGTCAAAAACAATTTCAAATAAAGGCAGTCAGGAGTTTGAGTGCACAAGAAATTATTTTTATTAAAGATGATATTCAAATGGTTATCTCATGGTGTTTTCATGCTACAGAAATGTTACACAACAGAAACCACAGTAGAAAGCTAGATATCTCACTAATGAAATTAAGAAAACCCACCTAAATTTATGCAAAGGCGACATCGCCCGTATTTAGCACAACATACAAATATGGCCATGTTTTATTTACATTTTTAAAAGGGAGAAAGGACAAATACACAAATATATATGTATACGCTTGAAAGCTCCACGTCGACCACAAATTTGCTTATTTCAAACGGCCAACGTTAACCAGCGACGTCTTAAGGTCATGCGCAAACGTTTAGTTTAAAAAAAACTCTACTTGTACCATATATAGGCAACGCACTAAATAATGCCCGGTCTGATCAGGGCGGTAACTTTCTAGAACGTGCGTGTTATGAGGGGGAGTTGGTGGACAGCCTACAGGTCGTTATCTAAGTTTGTAGCGTCTACCTTAACTTGTACCACCAACTGCGCAAAGGAAGTTAACCAATACAGGGCGTTGTCGTTTTCGGCTACAAGAAGGAAGGGTGGGAGATGTCTGATGTGCGCCATTTCTAGAATCGTCCTTCTAAATAACCGACGCCATTTTAAAGTAGCTAGTTAGCTTTACGTGTATAACTGTTCACAAGTGTTTTCACCCTAGCATTAATCACAATGAGCATTCAGATCATAGCTACGCACTATGTCACAGAACCGTATCAAATTGTTCATACGTAATTCAAGCAGATAAAACTAGTTTCTGAAGTCATGTTTGGGTTTTAACCGTACATTAAACTAGCGTTTAGAGAACAGCATTAAATAAAACGTATAATACTTTCACTCTCTATAGTTTGTATACAACCGGTTACCTAACGTCACATCCAATTCGATACCGATGACACACGGAGAACTTTACAATAAATCACGGTTATACGTGGTGGCAACTATTGACGCCGAACACTTTAGTTTACGTGCGAAATTATCATCAGCGAGATTGCGGGCGAACTTTTCGCGGGCGCATCCAGCTTCACATTTACAGTCCTTGTGTAATGCTTGGTGGTACAAGATCCATATTCCGCCATGCAACTCTCAAGGTCTTCATTCTGGGCTAACAGTTTCCCGTGAACCTCTGTCACACTCGGTGCTTCGGAACGCGTCACGTCTTTCGTGTCATTATTAGACGTTTTTCAACTAGTATTCACCAATGCAACACGGGACGAGCAACTTAGCCAAATTGTGAGAGAACGCCGAAGGGTCAATAAAATATTTTGGGGCATTATAGAGCACATGCAGATTTTAAATATTTTTGTATACCATAAAAGTACTGTTAATTGCTATACCTTTACGACACCGTATCTGGTTACCTGACAAAATTAGTTTAAATCTAGAACGCGTGTCAACTTGCTGAAGTTTAAGGTTCATTATACTGGCTACCCAGATATATTCAAAAATCATGACATGTTTTACTATATGAATTACAACTTTGCTTAAGGTTCAAATAAAACTTATTTTTTAAATAATTACATAATAGATTTTTGGTAACCCTTTACGTTGTGATTCAGTTTAGGGGCGGCGTAACATGTAAAGTTGTCAATTTTATCTGATTTGTAGTTTGAGAAAACAGATACATGTTTTATTAACTTGGGCGTTTGAAAATATACTTTTGCATGTGCTAGTTTAATTAGCTAGCTAACGTTAGCAACACGTTCCATTAACAAGATTTACGAAAATCACAACAGACGTTGCATAAGCTTTATAACTAGTTAATAAAATTTAGATAAAATTCTCGTTATGTCTTGGAGTAAATTGTATGCTTGGTCAGCTAGCTTGAAAGTTGCCAGCTAACAGGCTAAACATTTGATCACCCCGTTCAAGTAATTTGTGTTTTACGACCATCTTGGTTACTTAAGATACGGCAGTCACCCCCGGAGAACTTTCCCTTCGCCTGTCTTTTCTCTTTATCTCCCCTTAAGAGCCTCCTCTTGTTGTTGGTAATGACTGCAATAACTTACCGAAGTTTTTTACGTAGTGGGACTCGTCACTGATTACGGTAGTAGTGGACGGCCCGAGCCTCTGCACACGTAGTCTCCACGTCAGCTCTGATGATGCTGTGTAAAAATGTCTGCGAGATTCTCGGCGTCTCTAACAAAACACGGAGGTCTACGGGGAAAACAACCCACACTGGGGGCGGAGTTAAAACAGATGATGAAGACGGAGGGCGAACGAGTGGATTACTGACAAGCGCAGGAGCCCCGAAGCCGAGGCGCGATTTTCCAAACGTGTCCAACCATGAAGCGCGAACAAACTATTGAATTACTCACGCGCGTTAAAAAAAACAAACTGTTCCTTTGTTAATTTTATTGATAAAAGTAACTGACAACTGTGTTATCTATGGAATTATTTAAACCTTTTTTTGTTTAAATTATGAAAACCTTACCCATATTGTTCAAATCGCACGAAGTAATCGGAAACAACCTATCAAAACAGTTTTAGATAAGTAAGCAAGTGTAAAACGCGTAGACCAAATGCAAATTATGTTTGTCCAATTAACTTTTTTATTTATGGATATCTTTGCATGTATAATCTAACAGTCGGCTGTATGTTGGTACCTTCACTGTCAATTTATTTATTTATGTGCTTTAACGAACACTTCATTCATTAATTTCTTCATTTCCCGAAACGACTCTTACAGAGCTAATTTCGCAGATCTTTATATAGTGGGAGAAAACCGGAGCACGAAAATAAATCTATCCAAGAATACAAATTGTTAAGTCGAGTGAACCGAACAAAACAGAAAAATATTCATAAAATCGTACGGGATGATTCTTACACCGCCTTTCTTGCAAACAAAGAGTCGCCATATATATGCCTACCATAAATGTACTTTAAAATAATATGTTATTTAAACGATCACCTGAAATGCTTCTAACTTTTCTAAAAAAAAAAAAAGAATTATTTTTGAAATCATATATTAAAACGTTGTTGTACGTAAAATATATATGTATAATGACAACCTCGATATTAATCTCCGAATAGTTTTAGGCAGACCTCTAGTGGTTCAAAAATATTCATCAAAAACTGGACCGGTGGTTTCGTAATGTTTGCGTGGCCTGTCAAATACGCACCTCTACATCTGATTTTTAAAATAGTGTAATAATTCATAACCAATTGAAACACATGTTTCAGGTTGTGTATTAAATTACTCCGTGTCAATAATTGGTCAGTCACAAAGGCCAGTTTTTTTTTTATATAAGTTGAGCACAAGTCATCGCGACTAAATCGATAATTAACTGTAAATTAGCTATAACCAAAGAGTTTCAAATCAATAAGGGTTACAACATTTGCCATGTATATGTTATATTTACTACGCAATAGGAAATTCATGGTCTGCAGCGTCAACTTTATTTGAAACGCAATTTCCCGATTGTTACTTTAGAATTCCCAAAACATTTGAGCCCAATGGGCACCCATGTTGTGTGGTGCTACCAAGAAGAAATAGGGATGACACGGAGAAACAGCGCTGTACTATACTTGTTTACATGTATTTCCCGAGCAAAAGTTTGGTGAACTGCATTTAGCTGTGTGCAGTTCGGGTACTGTTATTTAGTGTTTACACGGAAACATGCATTTGTGAATAAAGCTGATTTCTTCCTTCTCGGCAGTCCCCTCCAGCTGTTACAATGTAACAATCTTAGAGATTTGGTATGGAGAGGTGTAAGTGAGAGAGATCCAGCTTGTTACATCAGGGGGACTTTTAGTTTTCTATTGCATTATCCAAATTAATTGACATTGGCCTGAGGTAATTGCCGTTCGGTCTTCTCATTTTGTGTTTCTGCAGAGTTCCCCGCGGGCGTCATGTACGCTGTCGCGAGTAAGGGAAACCTCGATTCCGACCAGCTCGCTAATTGTGCATGTAGCTATGATGGCTAACTGGTAGTGTCGGGCGTTTTTGCATGGTTGCAACAGTAACTTTAACCCAGTCATTTGCACTGCGTTTCACTTGTCACAACTTAAAGGCTAATGTGTTGATGGCGAGAGATGGTTCGTTAAAGTTGCATTAATAGTTACACAATAATAAAAAGGTATTTAGATGACCCGTTAGGCCCGACTATACGAGGTGGCTAACGGTGACAGGGCTTTTCTGGTTTCACGCAGTATTGATTTGGTCAGTCAGTTAGCACGCTATCGATATAACATTTTATGGTGAATTCTTGCAGTAGGTGAACACAAATTACGAATGAATATATTTGGCTAGTTGCTAGTTAGAAAGAACGGCATTCGTTATCTTGCTTACTTAAGTGGCCACTGTATATCCAGTTCTGCTGCGTGGATGCTTTGAGTTACTGTCAAAGGAAAAGAAAAAACACTTTTTCATAAAGTGTCTGTCTAAGCAATTTCAAAGGAATGTTAGGTAATACAGAGCCAGCACGGGGTTTTTAAAATGTGTGTGCTAAGTAGTTGCTGAGGTTGTTCGTCACTTCTGTGCAAGTACGTAAACCGTTGTGACTGATTTTATAGCAACCTATACGTGGCCCTGTTTGTGGTCGATCTCTCTGATATTTTTATTTCATAGTTTCATAGATCGAATTAAAACAAGTTACCAAAGTAATAAATATACATTTGTTTTTATAGGAAACGCTGTGTCTTTCTGGCGTTTCTGAGGAGAGGTCATTATGTAGGCAATTGTTTGTGAGTGACTGTAACACTTTCAGACATTAATTGAAAGTTTTTTTTCTTCCTTGTTTTAATGCTGCTAGTGTTCATTTATCACACAGTAACTATTCAAAATCTTAATTTTATTGTGTTTTTGAAGGGCAAGAAATGGTATGTAAACCCGGTTTAAATCTTCATCCATTTCTCTGGAAGGATGCTTCTTGTTTGCCTTTTTGCGATGTAAAATTAAAACAGTTTGGGGCTAATTTTTTTGCACCTTAATCTAAAATAAGGTAACAGTGATTAAACAAGAAAATTAATTATGTCCACCAAACATTATGTTCTAATATATATTATGTCCTGGAATAATGGCACACCGTTTTCCATGAGAGGAGCGTCATAGACAAGCTGGTATTTTCACACCGTTCCAAATGGAAGCGATTTTCCTCTAGTGAATAGCGACCCTGAATGTTCTCAGCTGCACACAGGTAAGAGAACCTCTGGTGTGTGTTTGTGTCTCCTGCGCCTCAGCTTGCGGACTCAGCTGTACGATGTCCCTGAAGCCACGGGTGGTGGATTTCGATGAGGTTTGGAATAAGCTGCTGACCACCGTCAGAGCGGTGGTGATGCTGGACTACGTGGAGAGAGCCACGTGGAACGACCGCTTCTCGTATCCTGCCGGCGTTTCTGGGAGCGTCTGCCTTAGGACCCTGTTTGGTCGTTGGGGGGTTTTCCTTCTCCTGTTCCTGTGTTTTGCCGTATTGTTACGATTGCATTCCTTAGCCTGCGCGAGTTCAGAAATCATGTTTTAAATTAAATTTTTACGCAGGATGTTTCCCTTTTGTGAGAACGTTCTTTAAGCTTCTTCATTTTTTTTATTTTTTTTTAATGATCACAAATTTTGTTTGTTTGTGAAATGTTTTCAAAAAATCCTTGACCTGCTTTCCAGTGACATTTATGCCTTGTGTGTGGCCTACCCAGAGCCCCTAGGGGAAAGATTGTACACGGAGACTAAAATATTCTTGGAGAATCATGTGCGGCACTTGTACAAGGTATGTGCTTTCATATCTCTGTGCCACTTAACCAGGCAGCGTCCCCGTGTCCGATGGGTCTGGTGGACGCGGGAATGAAAACGATCGCACCTCTTTGTTTTCCAGAAAGTTCTGGAGTCAGAGGAGAAGGTCCTGGTGATGTACCAGCGACACTGGGAGGAGTACAGCAAAGGGGCCCACTACATGGACTGTCTGTACAGGTGCGGTTTTCTGGAAGTTTCCAGAAGTTCAGTTGCCCATGGGTGGCTTGACACTGTCCAAGGTTCTGCTGCTTACCTCGTCTGTCCGTCGAGTCTCTCTGCTGTGTTTAGCGTCGAGTCTCTCTGCTGTGTTTAGCGCCCCGTCTGTCCGTCGAGTCTCTCTGCTGTGTTTAGCGTCGAGTCTCTCTGCTGTGTTTAGCGTCGAGTCTCTCTGCTGTGTTTAGCGCCCCGTCTGTCCGTCGAGTCTCTCTGCTGTG
>JAOYSI010072246.1:0-14113 GCA_025775065.1 Hiodon alosoides
TATATACACATACATATACACATATGTTTGAACCCACAACAAATGAAGATTCGTCCTAGCTATCCTGCTATAGTTCATTAGTGAATCTCGGTGGGTCAGCACTAAACTAGATGTCTTTAGCCTCATGTTTGGATCATAAAGCCTATCCTTAGCTCAGTGTTGGAAAATGGCAGAGAACGCAGTGTGAATAACAATGATATAAAAAGAGGGGACAAAAATAAAAATGCGATACATTTTTTTTCCTGGCTTGGCTGCTTATTGTCACTCTAGTCAAAAAACTGAGAGATATCCTCAAGTGAGTTAACCGAGTGAGTCGGGCTGGTTCAACTTGCCCTCTGGGCACCCACTGGTCATACCAGCAGAAGATAGCACACGGAACCGGGCCTGGGTCGATGCATAACATGGTGGGGCACTGATTGGGTCAGATATGCAGCCCAAAGAAAGCGGCGATGAGAACGTGTGCTCCTTAGCTAAAGTAATTGAGAAAACAATGAGAAATCCCTTCAAAGTAGCCATAGTAAAAGAAGCCGTACAATCGTACTAAAGTGGCACCAAGCGTATTTATTAGTGCCGAAATACAATCAGGTTTCCTCTGCTTTAACAAATCTAAACTCCCTTCACAAGCCAATAAGTGGGTGACACTCACTCCCCTTCCCCTGACTCCCTGTATATTTTCATATACTCATGTTCCTGAGCCACTTCCTCCTAGGAAGATAAATGCATCCCAGAATACATCAAAGAGCTATGAGGGATGATAATTAAAGCAATGAAAGGCAGATTAATAAAGGACATTGACTAACACTAATAGTATGACAGCGTGCATAGAAAAGGCATTAGTCTGTTCTTGGCACCCACATATGTAACTGATTTCTCATCAATCACAAGAAGGATAATGCCGTATAGCTTCAAGAACCCACAAATGGGAGTTATCCGTGCTCTTTGAGAGGATTTACAGATCAATTTAAACGACTGCACTGACAATGTTTTTCAAAATACAGGTTTGCTGGTTAATAGCTTTTTATCATTATTAATATCATTGATAAGAGTTTCCTTTCAATACTGCATCAAAAAGCTCAATTTTTTCCCCACAACCATCCCAGTAGCTTCTGAAATCTGGAAACTTTACAGGGATCTGGGTCTGTGACAGGATAACATAACAGTTACCTGCCTGTGGCTTTCCGAGAGTTGGAGTGCTGGAAATGGACGGACATTTTGTACCCCTGCATCCACACTGTACCGTGCTAAATTACCTAAAAGTTAATCATCCAGAATTTAAACCAACAAACAAAAGTGAACATACGCTGTATATGGGTAATAGAAACAGCATAAAGTATGAGGCCCGTATCAGTGTAGCTGACTGCACAGTTGGACCAAGAAGGCCTCATGGAGCTGGCCAGCAACTGCAGCAACTCGCCAAGCAATCAGTCCGAGAGGAAAGTGAGAAAAAGTGACAGTGCACGAGTTTCCCTGCTAAAGGCTAAAGCCACTGAACAGAGTCGACAGGCAGCCCAGGAGTGGGATGCTAATAAAGCAGACGACAGGTCTCAGGTCTGATTAAGAGCAGGCTTGCTCACGGACCTCACCGGCGCCGATGCGACTGAGTGGCCTGCTTTACCCCCTGCAAAAGCAATCAGGTTTAATAAGGAATTCCGCATCAGCACTTTACCAGGAGTAAGCAGACATCTCAAACTCTCAGTAAGCTGCTGTTTACGCTGGTTTCTGTTCCAATCAATTCCGAAGTGGCTTAATTAGCGTAATTATTCACCCAGCGAGAAACACCAACATATCTGCCCAGATTCTAAACTATTTTAAAGCCTGACTCTTTCATGAGCAACTGATATGCCCCACTGAATCTGAAATGTGTTTACCATGTCAGATATATATTGGCATGGCATATTTACTCCCTTTTGTGGCTGGACCATACCAGGACTTTTAGAAGCCACTTTCCAGGCAAGGCGAGCCAGAAGAACCATGCATGGATTGGCTCAGATGGGATCATCGAAGGGTAGACCAATGAGCTCACATGGATCCATCGGGGGACTTTGTACACTCTAGTACACTGATTCGATAACGAGCTTTATCAATCGCGTCGATCTGCAGGGTCTCCTGATAACCCCGCCTAACACCAGCTCCCTCCCCCACCAGCCCTCCTCCAAGCAGCAGGCCAGATCAGATGCCAAGTGGACAAGAGAGGTGGAACTGACCTGATTTCTGGGAGAATTTGAATATCTGATTCTTGTTAGCGAACGATCAGCAGACGGGCTCCGCAATCAGCACAGCGCCTTGCTCCCAATCACAGCCAATACAGGCGATAATCTCTAAAACACCACCCTGTGGTGCCTCCAGCCGCAGAGGCAAACCTCCTGCTTAAGCCCATTTTCACCCCATTGTCCCTGGCGAAAACCAAATTCAGCTTCATCAACGCTTAAATAAAAATCTCAGTGCGCTTACCTCTTAGCATGCTAACCTGCTTCCAGCTGCAAAGGAAGCTCAACCCAAGGTTACCTTAAAAACCGAGCAACAGCGACACAGCGAGTGCAGAAACTGACTTCATTGAAAGAGAAGCAAAAGGAAAGGGGACGGGCACCATACCTTGTCTGACGTCCCTGGGAGCGATAGCGATGGCATTCCTGGAATGCAGCTCTGTGACACAGCAGTCGTCTGGTGGGGTCACGATGACGTTGGATATAGGCGAGGAGGAGGAGGAGGAGGATGACGAAGAAGAGTCGTTCTGGAGCGTGGCAGGATAGAGTGGTGCAGATGGGGCACTGTCGGGGCAGGCACAGCCGGTTTGGGTGATCCCACATTGCTCGCTGCGCCTGCCCAAGAGCAGGCACTCCTCGAACCACCTACAGAGCACACCACAGGTGAACTGGCTGGAGTTTTCGTTGTTGATGAGCAAGGCCTCCACTAGGCGAAACTCTAGCACCTCTGCTGTGACTGGCCCCTCTCCCAGTGCCGGCTGCCGGGTCAGGCAGAGCTGCACAAAGTTCTTGTCAAACTGCAGGAAGGTGTAGGGCCCGTCGAGCCGGCAGAGCTCCAGGGCCTCAGGGTCGGGCCGGAGCGGCGCGGTGCAGGTTTGGTTGGCGAGGTAGTGGTCTAGGGGCAGTAGCATGGGGGAGTAGGCCTGGCAGGCCACCAGGTGGTGGTTGAAGCGCACGTAAAGGGAGTACTTGGTGGGGTCCGGGTTCTCCAGGGTCCAAGAGCAGCCGGAGGCCAGGGTGGGGAAGATGTCCCGGAGCGAGAAGGAGCCGTACAGGACCCCTGCCACCAGGGAGGAGCAGGGTTGACCCTGGCCGAGTGGCTCCACACCCCAGGCCAGCGTAAGAAGGGATGACAGCACAGACAGACAGAGCTGACCAGCCGTGTTCATCCTATGTCATTTGTCCTGCAGAAAAAAAAGAGAGCGCCACAACGTTATGTTAACGTATTGCTGAATCTATCTACAACTTTACAACTCCGCTTGAACGATCAAATGTTCATGCAAAAACAAGTAGCAAAGTTTGGCAATCTTATCAGACATCCATTCAGCCGCTCAACAATAGTTATTATAGTTTTACCCCATTCGTCACTCTTACGAATTCAGACATTAAATTGCAAAAAAACTAATCTTGGTAAAACAACTAAAATCCTAAAAAAAGAAAAGAAAATGCAGACTAAATAACTTATAGACATAAGTACAGACAATAACTGCCAAGCTACGGTTGACGAACTCAATAGCGGTCTGTTCTTCCTTCTCGGATACAGAGCCTGTAGATCATCACCACCTCTCACCAGGAGGTGAAACCCATACTGATACTGGGGATACATCTGGTCGCCCCTTTAATGGTGAGCCTCATTCCGAGAGCCCCCCGTCAGAGGAGCCGAGTGTTTAACTGTTGGGATGGGAGGAGCCCAGCGCTTAGTGACCGCTTTCTCCTTTGCCTGCTGAGACAATGCCGCCCCCCCTCCTCTTCACCCCCATCCCAGAAGTGAGGTAAGCTTGTTTCCCGGGGCGACTTAAAATAAAACGGCGGTCGTGCCGACGTCTCCTTCGCGGTGGGTTTAAGCAGCTGTCACCTAAGGCCTTTCAGCACGGAGCCCCTAATTTTCGGATTAGGTTTTCAATTCAGACTCTTAGGTGCACACAAGGACAGGCAAACACACAAACAAGCAATCCGCACACACAGTCACATAATTTTATATCGGAAGGACAGTAAAATGAAAGCATAGTGTCATGCAGATAGCCCTTCCTGCTTTTAGTACATTGTGTTTCTGTCTTTGAGGGTCGATAAGCCAATTTTTAAGAGGTCTGGCTACGTTTTGAACACACAGTTTTTTTTATGCACTGCATTCAATTTAATTACACACTCTCTGGATTTCAAATGGCATCAAAACATAACTGTACAGAAGAAGGAATGATTGCTCTTCAAAAACTATCGGTATGAATAACTTTCAAATAACTTAAAAAATAACCAACTTTAGGCCAGGAAAGAAGAAAAGACAAAGAACAAACAAACAAATAAAAAACGAGTGTCACCACCAGAACCACTCTGCTTCGTGCTGATGCCGCAGAGACGTTCAATTATCTGGTGGCAGTGCGAGGCACGTTACAGTACAAACGTGTAGCGTTAACAACTAAAGCTCTGCTGTTTTTGATTCATCTCGGAGGATAATCCGACACTCCCGGCAGCAAATCGGAGTGTTTTAAAAAAATGTAAAAATCGGCATTACCGCGGGTTGCCAAGGGTCTCAATACATTCTTAGACTGCCTTGACTTTTCTCTGTTAGTTGGACCGGGAGCTTAGAGAACTCATTAAGCGATGAGGATGGGTGAGGAGGTTTTTGAGCAGGTGAGATGTGGGCCTTTATTCTGCCATTGTTGTTATTTGTTTGTTTGGCAGAAGTCTTGGTCCAGAGTGATGTCGTGCAGCCAGAAACTAACTCAAGTCCAGGAAGGAGCCAAGCAAGAGTACATATGGAAACAGATAAGTCAGTAATTATAGAACAAGCAGACAGCTTTATCTACGGGTAGACATAAAACACCTTATTCCTTAGGGTTTACCCAAGTGCCAAACCGTGTAACACGTATTATAGCTTTTCTTGTACCTCACAAGTACAAAGCAAAGGAGCAGATTCTGTGTCTCGTCGCGAGAGCCTGGACAGGGTCCCAGAAACGGTGGGAAGGGCTGGGGTTCGAAGCAAGGTGTCGCTTTTCATGCGTCACTGCACAGGTGGCACCGGAAAGACAAAGGTGGCAGGACCCAGAAAACACATAGGGGTCAAATTCGACAGCTGCTGGTCAGTAAGGTGTTATGGGAAGGGTGATGGGGAAGGTGAGGGGCGGTCCGCCGTCTGGCATTACAGCTAAGCTTATGTTCAGCACCTGTTACCCTAAACCTAAACCTGCGTGCCCGTTTTTTTAACCAATTCAATTAAAAAAAGACGTCCACCATGTGGGTTCATTAGGCTCTTTATTAACTCACCTGAGCCTAACCCTTAAAGCAACCTTTGTGAGAAGTACGCAACGGGGAAAAATACTAAAATCCGGCTCACGTCATTTGCCCGCAGTGACGTAGAGTGCACAGCAGCGGTTCACAATTGGAGAACTTGGGCTGGGGTCGGTGGGAATTGGAAGGGCTTCTCTTGGCTTGTCACTAACCAGTGAATACTGTCAGCTTCCCACAAATGCCATCAGGAGGGATATGTCTGTTCATAAATGGGGGAAAAAAGAAGGATAAATGCACAAAAAACTATACCTGGGTGTTGTTATTGTGCAATAGAACAAAAAACTGAAAAACTGATCCCACAGGCAAAACTACACCGGTATTCATCCTAGCTACAGTTTAGCACAGGGTTGATTTATCGACTACAGTTCGCTGGAGGATTTCCAATTCACCCCCACTTACGAACCCCTATAGGCACCGCAAACATACCTGAGAAATTCAGGTTTCAAGGCCCTTTTACCAGTCATGTGCCAACCCCGTGGTGTATCTTTATGGCTGATAACACCGTGTGTTTAGCTGCAGAAGAAAATCCATAACAAAACAGCAAACAACATAAGTCAGTATGCATACTCAGATGCAGAGGAAAGCGACCCTGATCTTGCGTGACCAATAGCTGTTTAAAACATGGTCACAAACCTCAACATATCCCAGACCAGGGACTTCCAAGAAAACAGTTATAAACCCAATTGGGGCAAGCAAAAAATTATCAATCAAACGTCAAACGTTAACAATTGTTTTTGGTTTGATAAATACATAAATACTGGCCTTTCTTGCTCAAAAAAACTTGTCAGCCATCTAGCTTTTTGACCAATTATTTTCAAACAATGTCATCAAGGCCTACTTCTTTTGTTGAAATTTATTTCTAAAAAGCTTTATTTGTTAATACTGCTGGAAGTTTACTTGATTTGCAATGGCTAAGTACCTTGCTCAAGGGTTACTCAGCAGTGTCACTGGCAGACAACGGCAACCTACTGCACATCGTGCTACGCAGCAAGCATGTAAACAGCTGAGGCACAGGACGCCATGAAAGCCCTTCAGAGGAGAAAAAAGGTTTACTTGAGAAACGGTTTTAGCTGTGAACCATTGTTCTGAGACTTGAATTAGAGTACACTCTGACAAGCTTTTCTTGAAAAGGGGCCAAGTCTCAGACTTAATAATCAGCTAAGAGCAGCAAAGAATGGTAGCTAAATGGGGGACATGTTTGAAAAAGTCAATATTCCTCAAAATGATTGATGGTAACTACTACCTATCCCTTTTTGGCAGCATATATGTTCCAACAAAGAGTAGTAAGCATTAAAAAAAAGGTTTAAAAGTTTTTTTTTTTAAACAGGGCACCTTAAAGATTTAATCGCCGTAAACCCAGTAGCTATGCTATACTTCTATTTTTTTAAATTATAAAGTTATAAACTAAGTTCATTTACCTAGACTTAAGACATTATTGCTTGATAACCATCATTCCATGCTGGACATAGCTGTTGGAATAAAATAAGCCAAATCAACCATATGCATTGTGGTGGTTGGAAAGCCGATAACCGATTTCAGGCTTAGAAGTGGAGAAAATATCCCTAACTGCTGTGAGAAATGTGCTTTAAGAGGACCAGTGCTTTAACTCAGCCAGTTTTGTGGGCCTGCTCATTAGTGTTGCAGATCTTGGAATAAACTTGATCCTAACGGTTTCTGGAGAACATCATTACTTGCAAAACACAGCGTCGCTTTAGGTAGTGTAGCATCTTCTACTTCGTACACGCTCTGATCTGAGCAGGACAACGTGACTGCAGACGCAGAAGTTCTCACATTCCGTCACCTTCTTATTGCAAATGATTTAGCAAATGCAAAAAAAATAAATAACGGAAGGAGTGTATAAAGGAAATGCTGCTCGTTTAGGTCCCAATGCATCCAGCTGAAGAAAACAGGTCACCAGGGACTTCCCTTCAGCCTTCATAACAGGGAATGGGGGGTTATAATTACAGCAGTCTGTGTAAAGTGCATTTATGTCTGAAACACGGACCGTTCTTTTTTTTTTCAAGGGGGTGAAAGACCAGTTCACCTGCTGCCCCACCACCAGGCTAGTCCTTCTCTGGCAGGCGACAGATTGCCTGAATGCCCTGGATTGCTCTCGGATCCACTTGGTTTCTTCACAATTAACAGCTTTCTTCACTAACAGAAGGTTCGGTGAAGAGGCACATATTTTCGTCACAGTGATGGCCTCTAAACAAGGGATCATCAGTTTCTCTATCGTATTTGTGGCAGAAATGTGCATGCATGTGTGTGTGTGTGTGTGTGTGTGTGTGTGTGTGTGTGTGTGTGTGTCTGTGGTGCGCAAGGGAGGGAAAATCCAGATTCTCTGCAAGATGGTTATGATTTTCAGAAAAATCTGGTGGCTCCGGCAGTCAGGAGTTAAAGGTCTGTACTGTGACTTCAGCTGAGAGGTAAGATTCTTGTGGAAAAGCACCGCTTTTCACAGGATACTTCAGTGACCCGGTTCCTTCCATCTTTCCCTGGCTGCTCCACCAATTAACTCAGTTTTGGTACTTTTTGCTTATACATCAGTTCAAATGACAGGGGGCTAATTATCCGGGGAGTGATAGTGGGAATAAAAGTTAAAATCTTCTGACACACAGGGAACGAGGAGGCTATATCAGCTAGGACAAAATGACAGCCAGGCTGAAAATGTAGATGACGGAAAGCGATCGTGGCACCTGGCAGTTGCATAGGCAAAGCATTACTAGACTAGATTGGGTTTGGCCTGGCCATGACAGGGTGCTATTTAAAAAGGTTCCAAGCCAGACAAATGTCCATGTTAGGATGCTGAGCAATCAGACAGGAATGCCGAACTCAGAGGCGTGGAAAACCAGCACATTTATGGAAAACCTATACATAACATACAGAAAGCACTATGATAAAAAGACAATTTCCAAATATGTCGCCCATTTGCCTCTCAAATTCCAACCTAAATTTTTATAATCCAAAACAAGATGACATTCCTTCACTAGTGTACCAAAAATCCCAACTAAAGTAACCAGCAACCTTTTATGCTTTTGATGATTAAACCATTGCCTCCAGTTAGTACTAACCCAGCTGAGGACTATTGAGAACCAGCAAGAAGGTCAATAATGACAAGCAGGTCTTGTCTTGCGGGGCAGGGCACTGCTTCCCCACCACAATGCTTATTCAATTGCCCTTCAAATTTTTAAATCAATTAAAACAAACTCCTAAATACAGGAACATATTTAGGCTGGATATTGGGGATTATAATCCAACATTTCGGATAATGAACATTTTTAGTACTTAATAACTATTGTTAAGATAATACTAAACTCACCACACAGCCCGGTTAACTTGTGAGTTCTCTCACTGTCACAGTCTAACTTCTAACTGAAACTAATACCATACGCTACGGTTACTGCCCTCAATGGGGCATTGTCCGGCTAAAGTACCCGTTTGGCTGTTGCAACCTGGGCATCAAATCCAACTACCGCATTGGGCTGATCCAGGACAACTTTCTTACACAGAGCACAACACTGGATCCGATAAGATTCAACCACAGCCGTTTCAGTGTCTGTGACACGAGCTGTACAGTGACTAAGGACGCCCCCAAAGCAACTTCCACGCTGTAAAGGTCAGACTTGGTTGAATTCAGCATCCACAACCCTGAAAGGGACAAAGCACCTGCTCCAACCACCATGTCTTAAATGCTGAATCCCTGGCGACCAAAACTCCGTTCAAAGCCTTCCCGGTGAAAATGTATTACCCAAGCCTGAGATACGGCGAGGGTGAGCGTGGGTTTGTTGAAGGGGCCGGGGAGAACAAAGCGCAGAAAAAAAAACGCTAGCCACTTCGCCTCTGACAAACCCTCCTTGCTGCGGTCTGATTCATCGCCTGAAGTGAGGTACCACTGGCTGGAGAGCGGGGAAGGGGCTGAGGCTCTTTTGTTCTTAGCACCAAAGCACGGCTGTGATACTGCAGCACTATGAAAACAAAAACAGACACAGTCAAACACAAGCACATCCTACCCAATGCCAATGCAATGAATCAGCATGTTACAAGGCTCTCAACACTCTCAGCACATAAGACCCCACATGAGATTTCTTGTTATACTTTAGAAATGCCTTCTCTGAGCAAGTGTTGTACAGGGAGTTGTCAGTGCTGGGATGCAGCAGACTTTGGTGGGTCTCTACATGATGGGCGCCGGAGTCTATGGAGCACCCCAGTGCCCGATGAAGATACCTCCAGCCCCACCCTATAAGAAGGAAAACCACTGACAGCTCACAAAGACACAGACTCACATATCACCCACGTGTAAGCTCAGTGGTGGGGGAAACCTTTCCAATGTCAGACACTCGAGCTGTTGGAAAACATCAATCCGGGAAAAAGAGCACCAAACAAGGCTTTCGCTTCTGGCTGAAAGGACACACTGAAAAAGGACTGACTTCTTTCTGTGGAGCGCCGTTTCTGTTTAACGTTGTCGAAGATCAGTAGTGTGCCAATCTAACTTTAAGAAAGGATCTGAAACATGGGTTCAGCTTAACTGATTGCTCTTACTGAGTCATTGCAGCTAGATACAAGATACTGTTTTAGTAACAATGTTCAAAGCGGGTGTTAAATATATTGATATTGTAATTAAAGAGTAAAGCCTTTAAATCAGATAATCATCATAAGAACTAGTTATGAAACATAAACTATATCACTTTCACACAGTTAAATTAATTCAAGCTACATTCGCAAAAAACATTACATTATGTACACTATGTGGACAAAAGTATTGGGCTCAATGATTTCGAGCGTGTCACTGTGATAGGATGCCACCGTTTCAGTACAAGTCAGTTCATGAAATTTCTTCCCTCCTAGATATTCCACGAACTGTAAGTTGTATTATTGTAAAGTGGAAGCGTTTAGGAACCACAGCAAATCAGCTACGAAGTGTCAGACCACGTAAAGTTACAGAGCGGGGTCGCCGAGTGTGTAAACGTCGCCAACGCTCTGCTGACTCAATAACTGCAGAGTTCCAAACTTCCTCTGGCATTAACATCAGCACAAAAACTGTGCGCCGAGAGCTTCATGGAATGGGTTTCCTTGGTCGAGCAGCTGTATGCAAGCCTTACATTACCAAGCACAATGCCAAGCATCGGATGGAGTGGTGTAAAGCATGCCGCCATTGGACTCTGGAGCAGTGGAAACATGTTCTGTGGAGTGATAAATCACGCTTTTCTATCTGGCAGTCTGATGTTTTGCGAATGCCAGGAGAACGTTTCCTGCCTGACTGCATTGTGCCAACTGTAAAGTTTGGTGGAGGGATAATGCTATGGGGTTGTTTTTCTGGGGTTGGCCTAGGCCCCTTAGTTCTACTGAAGCGAAATGTTAAGGCCTCAGCTTACCAAAACATTTTGGAAAATTCTATGCTTCCAACTTTGTGGAAACAGTTTGGGGAAGGCCCTTTTCTATTCCAGCATTACTGTGCCCCAGTGCACAAAGCAAGGTCCATAAAGGCATGGTTGGATGAGTTTGGTGAGGAAGACTGGCCCGCACAGAGCCCTGACCTCAACACTATCGAACACCTTTGGGATGAACTAGAACGGAAATTGTAAGCCAGGCCCTCTCGTCCAACATCAACCTCACAAATGCAAAAATTCCAACAGACACACTCCAAAATCTTGTAGAAAGCCTTCCCAGAGGAGTGGAACCAGTTATAGCTGCAAAGGGGGGACCAACTCGATATTAATGCCTATGGATTTAGAATGGGATGTCATAAAAGCTCCTATAGGTGTAACGTGTAGCTGTCCCAATACTTTTGTCCATATAGTTTATATACATGTACTACTATAATGCTATAAAAGAAACCAGTACTCAATCTTGCGTTTCAAAATAAAGCCATTTCCCAGCTCTCATCCATGCTTCTCACACACCTCCCCCACAGTGACCACTGCAGCTTACAAAGACCCTACAGCTACAGTCTACAGCTGAGAACTCCTGCCCGGAACCATTGTCACGGCAGAAACGGCCCAAAATGTCACCATCTGTTTGCTCAGAATGCGCTCAAAGACAAACTCCTTGTCTTCGACGCAAGGCAAAAAAAGGGGATAAAAAAGGTCCCAACTCCCCCTCAGCAAAGCTTGACTGTTTGTCGCTGTGACTTGTTTTCGCCAAGAGCGGAGCTTCAGCTCCTCAAGGCAGCCCAGGGATTCCTTTTGAAGACCCTGTTTTCCGCTATCCAGCGCAGTTCTCAGCCCATCATTGCGTCCATGGGCCCACGTCAGCTCCCGTGGTGGTTTAAGCCAATTCGCCCCGCGAATACTCTTCCATGTACCAGCACGGCGTGGCGATGTAAGGCACTTGTGACGAGGTCACGGAATTCCACCAGAGAATCGTGAGTTCGCAGTTACCTCAGAGAGAAGGCATTTCCTTGGGGGAAACTCCAAGGGAGGAAAAAAGGAAAGATTTTAATATGGTCCGAAATGATCACTACCGTCGCCGGTAAAAAGCGTTTCACGCGTCACTCTAAATTTGGCGCATTGAGAACCCCCTCAATTCAATCAAGCAGAGTCCCTGGGTTGAGCCCAAGAGCCCTAAATTTCAGAGCCAGGCCTCCGCTGATAGTGGCTCCTGCTGAAGCCCTCGGACAAGGCAGGGAAGAACCGACAGTCTCAATTTAATTAGAATTAGACTTGGGTAATTTGGAATGGGCCCTCAATCTGCCACAGGAACTCTCTTCACACTAATCCATCCACTGGAAAACCTAATTCCAACCTTCGGGGCGGCCACATTAAAAATCCTTCTTAGTCAGTAATTCAATATTATATCTTGGACTCCCCCGGCGGCAGGCCACCCTGGCTGCAATAGCCACTCTTATCTTCCATATGGATCGAGGCTCCTTTACAGGTGTCCATTTTATTTGCTGAAATGACTGTCAGATAGCAGCTATCGCAATGTCTATTACACGACGGGCTGATTGGACCCGCATGCTGTAATTTGTGATCCCGAGGTTAGGGAGGAGGGCGTTCAGGCCTTTCTGAGTGACAGGCTTCCATGTGACTGAAATGGGTGTACAACAGAAAACAATGTTGACGTAATGGGTCTGTCCCATGTGGATTTCTTCCTTCCACTGTTCCCCCATTTCTAACCGGTCCCCATCTCGCCATCCCTCCCAACATCCCTCCACCCCCCTCTTTTCCCCTGACAAATTAGATTTAGAGCATTCGACTGTGCTCAGAGCGAACTGGGAGAGAGACAAAGAGGGGAGGGCTATTCAACTGCTTACATTACAGCCGAATTAAAAGACCAAATTAGAGCTTGGAGCTTCACCTGGCTTCCCATGGAGACGAGAAATTAAATAAAACTTAAAAGGCCCTTCTTCACCACATTATTAGCAGCATTTGCGGCTATTCTCTATTATGTCATAGCAAGAGTTCGTGGATTGCTTATTAATGTTCCCCGCTCCAAAGTCAACCCTCCTGTCCACTACTCCTACAGGCTAAATCCAATAGGATTTGAATTTCACAGAAACATTCGTCCTGAAGGAAGCACGAGTGTTAAGATGTCAGCTAATAAGGTTAAAAAAAAAAAATATTTTTTTAAAAGATTAAAAATGTTCTAAATAAACCTTGAGAAGCATAACGTGACATGCTGCATGAGAAGCAGCATTGTTTTGTGCTTTTTCCCCAATTGGAATTTTTGACAATTATGGCTTGATTGTTATCACAGCATTTTTTCGATAGACTCGACAGAATCGAATACAGTCATGAGGTTTGCATTAACACATGTGACATGTTCCCAGCTTAGATCTGTCGTCGGTCTGTCACACCAGGGCCTTCCCCCATTCTTGATCATCCTTTACAGATTGGACCAGTGCATGGGTGTGCAGCATTGTGTTTTGTGTGCGTGTGCATGTATCATGTGTAGGTGTGCCATGTGTACGTGGGCGCGTGTAAATGCCATGTGTGTGCGTGTGCATGTATCAGGTGTAGGTGTGCCATGTGTACATGGGCGCGTGTAAACGCCATGTGTGTGTATGTGCACATGTGTATGTGTGTGTGCATGTTTCATGTGTAGGTGTGCCATGTGCACGTGGGTGCGTGTATACGCCATGTGTGTGTGTGTGTGTGTGTGTGTGTGTGTACATGTGTATGTGCGAGTGTGTGGACACTGGCCTGTGGCATGTGAATGGGTGTGTGTTCAAGGGCCCCTCACTCTGTCTCCAAACCTGCAGTGAAGCAGCACTTTGATCAGCCGCCAGATCATAATTTATTTATCCACCGCACCCACCCCCCTGCCCCCCCAACACTATTTTATTCTCCAGACAAGTTGCTCAGACTGCGTAGCGATGGAGGAGCACTGCATAGTTGAACCTGCAGGTGTGTGTGTGTGTGTGTGTGTGTGTGTGTGTCAGATCTGTTACCGCAGACCAGGGGGTAGGGTAGCCCAGCTGTAGCCCAGTCAGAATAATGGGTTTTCTTGGAAATTTCAGGAAAAACCCTCCCAACCCCAGCTGCAAAACCGTGTGTGTGTGTGTGTGTGTGTGTGTGTGTGTGTGTGTGTGTGTGTGTGTGTGTCTGGGGATTAAAAAAAGGATCAGATGCTAAGGCACTCGGAAGGCAGTGGCGAGAAACAAGTAATCAGTCAAAACCTGTTGT
>JAOYSI010072247.1:0-12573 GCA_025775065.1 Hiodon alosoides
AATCGTCGTTCAAGTGGACATTGTGTAAAATAAGCCTTCATCCCATTTGCGAGGAAATATAAAGACTAAGAAAGAGTCCTATCGTCTCAGACACTCACACTACGACAAACCACGTCTCAGACACTGTCACACTACGCCAAACCACGTCTCAGACACTGTCACACTACGCCAAACCACGCCAAATACGAGGGCGTAGTGAGTGGTACGTAGGTCCTAATGGCTACCATACCCCTGCGCTGCAGTCAGAGACGAGAAAAGATGCGCGCTTTCAAAGAAAATTAGCAGATGCAAATAAATAAATTATCGCACAGTAACTGTATAGTATTTGAGGTATCTCAATGGCAAATTACATCAGCGTCGACGGGTAAACCGCACCGCAATATCCGGTGTCATTGCGCTTCTCTCTTACACAAAACGCCAAGCGTCCTGGCGCATATTGGGTTTCTCTTAGCAACCACATTGTATTCAACGGGTCGAACCCAAAGGTTGACTCCGACTCTACGCAATCATTGGACGTTAAGATTAACAAAAAGATTACGCGACGTTTAACGCTGTCGCGTAATCGGATAGTGTTTTAAACTGCCTGGGTCGGCGTACCTGATTGACCTGTAAGGTAGCGTTACATTTTTAGAGTTGAACAAAAAAAAAAGTCAAAGGATGCACATTTTAATCGCAAATATGCATCATGCAAGAGACAAATCAACCAATCAGGAGGCCCGTTTTATAGTCACCTCAGGGTGCAACTTAGGTCCTCAGCTTTTGCAGAAGTTCTACAGAAGTTCTACAGAAGTTCAAGACCATCGTGACCTAAATCCGACATCCGAGTATCTCAGAAACGATATCTCAGAGAACCAATGTGGATTCTGTCTGCATATTTTTTTTTCATTTAAGCCCCTCAAAAATAAGCACAGTTTTAATGGAATTGAATTGAATTGAATTAAGTCATTAACGGTTTTCTTACCATCTCAGATCCTGGCTTCTGACAACTGAACCTGAAAAAACTTCAGAAATTGGCATTAGGTCAGCACCACACACACCTCTCAAACGGAAAATGCCAAGAACAAAAGGTTTGTGCTCACCCACAAACCAGAGGAAAACTGACCCATACAATCTAAAAAAAAATGCAATCAATCACTATTGGCAATGACCCTTTCAGGGTGCGAGCAACCAAACTCATCATTTGCATAGAGGACTGCCAACACCCATTTTTTATGGACTGCATTATTTCCTTACAGTGTGTACTGAGGAGCCAGGGATGTGCAGGGGCATTTCAGGGGTATTTGCAGGGGGCATTTACAGGGGGTATTTACAGGGGGTATTTACAGGGGCATTTACAGGGGGTATTTGCAGGGGCATGTGCAGGGGGTATTTGCAGGGGCATGTGCAGGGGCCATTTACAGGGGGTATTTACAGGGGGTATTTGCAGGGGCATTTACAGGGGGTATTTGCAGGAGCATGTGCAGGGGGCATTTACAGGGGGCATTTACAAGGGGTATTTGCAGGGGCATTTACAGGGGGCATTTACAGGGGGTATTTGCAAGGGCATTTGCAGGGGGCATGTGCAGGGGGCATTTGCACGAAAGAGTCTCTGTCCGTTTTGCCATAAGATCTGAAGCGCCCATTTTGATATTTGAGGGGAAATATCTGCAGTGCCCTTACGTTTAAGACTCAGCTGGAAATGCTGTATAGACACAAGATTTGCCCTTCCAAGTCGTCTCCAAGGATACCTGCATTCAACAGATGTAATACCGTGACTACTGTGCACCCTCACTTTCACACCACATGGCAGTTTCTCTGCAATTTCTCACACAGCGCTGGAAGGAACGCTCCTACACACACCAGGGAACCTAAAAAACACTTTAGCTGCGTGTAAAATCGATGGCTTCAAAACCGTGCAAACAGACGCGCGGTGGTCTTGTTTTCTCTGATCTGGTTTCCGCCGCAACTTCCATTCAAAACAAATGTTTTCAGTACTGTTGACAAGTGAAGATGGTCAGTACCTGGAAAGTGGTGGAAATTGAATCTAGTGTTGATTCATCAAAATGGAAATAAAAGGAAAATAAGAGCATCCAAATGTTTCGTTCAAGTTCATTACCCTGGTGTTTCACACTGACCAATGGAAGATTGTCCTGATAGAAACACGGTGCTGTGTAGGGAAGCACACAGTTTATGTTTCATAATGTTTTGTTTATGTTTTACAATGTTTTGTTTATGTTTTATGATGTTTTGTTTACGTTGTATGATTTGTAACTGCTTTAATACTGTTAATCTATTCATTGAATTATGCATCTATCTGTTTAGCATTTTAGTCTAATTGCAAGAGTTCTTTTAACCCCTATTGCCTTAACAGCGAACCTCATCCTTTGTATTTACCTTACAGTTTTACAGCCTAGGGGGAAGGAAGCCGTGGGGCTTTGCCCCCCCCGCCGGGGGATTTATTTTCTCCTGTTGGGAGGTTTTGTTTTTCCCTCCTCCAAGCCCATTATTTTTACCATACCAGTAAATGAACAAATCAGCAGTAAGTATCTGTGAATCACTCTGTGAATGCTCTCTGTGAAGCTCCATTCTGCACCAGAAAATCGCTTTCTCCTTTGTTCATTTTATTCTCTGAAATAAGTTTTCCATGTGGGAAAGAGTTTTTCAGTAAAGCAAAGTGCTTTAAAGTGGATAAAGAAGAGAGCCCCAATATATGTCCACAGAAGCTACAAAACAGGGTAATGGGGAGGAAATGTATATAGGCTACAATATAGGTATATATACAGAGTCTAGCCTATTAAGGTAAATAGGCTCTGCTGTAGTAAACTCAAACAACACATCTCACCGTAATTGAACAGCAGAATTCTGCTGTTCAATAAAAAAAGATACGTTACAAATAGAATGCCATTTACATTTTCGCAAGGATTTAGCCAAGTAAATAAATAACTACGGGGACGGAGAAGAGGACGGTTTGAACCTGTATAAACATTAGCAGGTCCATTAAAAAACGTTGACAGCTCTATGCTAAGGTTTGCCGATGTAAGGTGACCTTGTGTTTCTGAATCAGCAGAAAATATGAGAGCCCAAGTGTCTTCCTCTGTCTGTTAGTCGAGATCAGAAGGTTAAACGGTCGCCGTATTGTACGCTCAGAGTCCAGCGGAGTATCAACCTAAAAGACAGCTGTGGCGCTCATAGTCAGGACAGAATCTTTTTCCCAGTCACAATTATTTGGCAGTTATAAATAGCTTGTTTAAGGGAGAGAAACTTTATTTGTTAAATCCCCTTTAATTGATTATTTATTCTTATTCTTGGGTATTAAACAGATTGCCCCACTAACTACTTTGGGGATTTGTGTACTTTCTTTTGGGATATTATTAATGTGACATATTATTAAAACATACAATGTATATGTATATAGCTACAAGTTATAAACTTTATGTATACATAAATAGTGTGTTTTCTAGTCTACATTTTTTTCTATGCATTTGGGTAATAATGATTCACATTTGGACTGGTTAAGGAGAGAGAGAGAGAGAGAGAGAGAGAGAGAGAGAGAGAGAGAGAGAGAGAGAGAGAGAGAGAGAGAGAGAGAGAGAGATTGCCACCTAAGGGCGTTACATATATCCATAGCCTATCTGCCTCCAACTCCTGGCGGATATAAATAGTAAAGGTTAATTAGTTAGGTAAGAAATTCGAGAAGGGATTGGCAGTTAGAATTTGATACACACACAGGTAACTCAAGCATTGCTCATTATCAATGCAATAAGAGCTATATAAGTCCACCTTAACAGGTAACGAGCATCACATTGTTTTTTCTCTTCTTGATCACCGTTTGCTTGAGAATCTTAAAGCGGTAAGTAGAGCGGCGTGCAGAAATGCCAAGACGGTCGGTTTATATCATTCTCATTGCACACTTGTGCTCACCTGGATGATATTCCTTGCGTCTTGAACCGCCGAGAGAACCGTTTATCGCCGACGGACGGAAAGATTTGTGGCTTTAATATTGCACGTTAGTGCTCTATGTGGTTATACAATACAGTTTTAAAAGTTTATGTTAAAGAAATTCTTTATGTTATTTGATTAGACTGTATGATGCGATAATGTGTTGAATAATTTCGCGACGTCAATCGTTAGAGCTCGTGGGCTGCACAGGGTTTTAAAAATTATTCTGCTTTTTAAATTCGGTGGGCGCGGGGTAAGTTGTAACGGCTCTAAATGTATCTATCGACAATTTCATTCCATGACCCCAGATTTGTCTGACTGTATAAAAGTATAGAAGTTTTTTCTGAGTACCAATAGGCAGAAGTTTGGCAACATTTTTACATTTGCAAATTAAGATTTTTTACAGGTCTGCACCGATTGGTCATTCCATCAGCCCTGTGTGTGAACTCGGACCTGACATTCTAGACATCCAATTTGCATGTCTTGCTTTAACAACGAAATTTTCTTGTGTTTGACTAGATTTGTAAATAATTTACAACTGCCGTTCCTCTGGCAGGTTTAGTATGTCTCTCGCTTCTATCCTTACCGCTGAGGCAATCGAGAATGCAGTGAAGGATTGCCAAGGTATTGTCTTCCCCTGATATCATTCATGCTCTCGGCTTTGCTGTTTAAAATCTACGTTTTAAATAGACTGAACTGTGCATGAGTTAAACTAGAACGACAAACTCGGCTTAGCGAAAAGGACAGTCTCTGAGGCTTGCTAGTACAAGCAATTCACACCGGCTCCCATGCACACATTCACCACATAGCTTTAAATTGACACCAGCATCATTTACAGAAACACACTGTCCTGAAGGTCTCCAGAACCTCTCCCTAGCATTGTAATTGCTTTGTGTTTCAGTGTTACAGGTCTGAACTGTTTCTCAGGATAGCTTGTGACCATGTTTATTTCCTAAACAGCCCCGGACTCTTTCAGCTTTAAGAAGTTCTTCCAGGTGTGTGGTCTGAGCAAGAAGGGACCCCAGGATGTGAAGGACGTTTTCCGCATCCTGGACAACGACGACAATGGCTACATCGAGGAGGACGAGCTGAAGTCAGTGTTTCGTCCGTGTCACACAGCGCGTTCAACGCTTCAGCCTGGACCGATTACTGACCCGTTATTGTTTCTGTCGTGTGTGATTCCCAGGTACTTTCTGCAGCGGTTTTCTCCTGGGGCCCGCTTGTTGACCGATAAGGAGATCAAGAACTTCCTGTCGGTCGCGGATGACGATAACGATGGCAAGATCGGGGTACAAGGTGCGAAACGATCTCCCTCTCTCTGACTCTGACAGGCTTTGCCGTCGATGAATACCGCACACATGTTTTTAAAGGTTCTCAGGAGAAGAGCAGAACTATCTGTGGAATGACACTTCCGTAGATTAATTCTGACATTTAGAAACACATTAATTAATTAAGGTTTAAGTCATCAGTTCAGTCATTGTTCAATTATTATCAAGAATATTATCACTGATGTTTAATATGCAGACAAAAATATATTTCTTATTATAAACAGAAATAAAAGAGAACCCTTAGTTAGATATATGAGATAATGCTCTCATCTGTGAAGGTGTTTTTGCTCTTGTTGCTGTAAGTCTGGAGAATGCTAGCAAGCAATGATTCCATACTTTTATGGAATATTAACCAAGAACACCTCTCGGTAAAAGCCCTAGTATATTATCTGGGACCCAAAGTGAGGAATTTGTTGATGCTGTTTACCTGACAGGGACTTGTCAAGTTCCAGAAGTAAAACTTGTGTTTTTGCGTACGGGATTTAGCAATAAACACAAATTATGTTCTAAAATGCCGCTGTCTGGAATTAATATTGTCCTTCCATTCCTTTCTCCCAGAATTCCAAGCGATTATCCTGTCCTGAGATCTCCAAAGCAGAGAAAGCAGATACCTTTTCCTCACCCCATGTCCATCAACGTGAATTGTATTTGTTCGTAATGTTCCTCTGCTTTGTACCCTAGATGCTTTCGACGAGCAGCATGTCGATGATGTAAACATCGTCACGATGTTTTTATCTGTCACATTCGGAAGGGAGTGTCGTACTGTTACCAATATGTAACTCTAAAGTCCCTGAAGCAATAAACAAATAAATGCATCTCGGTTGTGTTAAATTTCTACAGGAATACATAAAGTCTGTAATAGTTAAATGTTTCAAAAACCTAACAAGGGGTATTCAATTAAATTTAAAAAAAGACTTGCTTTCAGCTGTGGTTGTCCTTTTAGTATTCCAAAAACTAAAATGAGAGTTTTTTTTCAGTTAAATCTGTTTTTAACTTAAATAAAATTGAAAACAAAACAAAAACTCAGACAATGTTATAATATAACAAGGCACCATCACAGTGGAACTTTGTGTCAGTTACCTACAGACAATCTGTCGCCTAAACACAACAATAACTGACAATAACACCGAGATACGGTTCCCCATTGAAATATAAATAAGTTCAGTATAAATTCATAATTATTTATAATCCAGGGCGGAAGAAGTATCTATGTGAAAGATTATTAAAATCTCTCATTTGTTCGGTATTCTCTGGAACTGTCTGTCCTCAACAAGACTCAAACCTCGGTTGCCGCGTTAGAATGAGTTGGTTTTAGAAAAGGGTGTAGACCTCTCAGTGAAGTGAAACTCCATCCAACCTCAGAGGTGCACCCATTAAGCTGTCCTTCCCTAAATGCTTCACATCTCAAGCCACAGCTCATTTGCATATAAGGGATCTCTTCACGATGGCGGTCAAAGGTCACCGCCTCCTCAGTGACTGATTTAAAATTGTCCGTGCGCTACTGCCAATCCTGGCTGAGAGGCTGTCCAGCCACGGACAATTCAATGTCACTACCTTTGGCACCGGAAACCAACATTACAGTCTTTCCAAAAAAAGAAATTAATCCTAGCTCCGACCCTGATCTTACAGCTGCAAAGTCCCCCCTCTACTCCTTTCCCTACTCACTGCGGTATTTAAAATCTTTATCTGTATTAAGAATAAATTGTGTTTTTTAAGGTTTTCAGTGAACTTATGTTTGTGACATAAAGTACATAGATGGTGATGTGTGTGTGTGTGTGTGTGTGTGTGTGTGTGTGTGTGTGTGTGTGTGCATTTCATGTGGTTTCTGCTGATATTGATGGGTGGCTCTAACCTCCCAGACGGGTAACCTGGGAGGTCAATGATACCCGTCCGGCAGGATTCACCGGGGTTTTTGCCTATCCGCCAGATAACAATGGAGGATGAGGCTAGTGGTCAGAACAGAGATTTGCATGGGAAGTGCCTAGTTTGCCTGACGAGACGTCGGTGATGTGTCAGTCACCACAGGGGTCACATGTTGGGCCCAGGGGGAAGTCAGGCAGACCTGGGATCCAACAGGCTGGGGGATCCCAGATACAGGCAAAACGTTTCCTACCGTTAATGTCCATCCCTCGTCCCTTAAAGGAACCCTGTCGGCGACTGTTGTCGGCAGTGACTGGGGTGTGCCTGGAGCAGGTATTTAGGAGGCGCAGTTGTTCCAAATACACATTTCAGGGAAATATAATGTCCCAGACAACTCTTAGACCGACCTGCTGAGCACAAGTAATCGCTCACAGACATAAACTCCAGACCTGGCTATTGGGTACTGGCAGGTGCCTTGAGCAGACCGTGATGAAACTGTCTTTTCCACCTCTTTAAGTCCAGTCGCATGCCTTTTGGCCTCTACGACACACCGGCCGTATCATCGAGCTTGAGGAAACAATGTTCAGGGCGTGTCTTTCACCAGCTCTTGAGATAAACCTTGGGGATCTGGAGGCGTTTGAGAGGCTGTGATGACACAGGCTGAAGTTACAAGGTCCTGTAACGGGAGGTGAAGCACCTGGCTGATGTCATCAGCTGAGCAGGTGTTGCAACAGACACCAGGCAAGATGATGGAGTCACATGACTTGTACAGTCAGAGACAGTGAGAGACGTTGAGTATCGCTGAGCATTGTGGCGTGAAAAGTATGTTTCAGAGTGTGGTGTGATTTCCTCAACCTGAAGAGCACCTGGGTGACTTAACTGCGCATTTTTCTGTCCGGAAGAAAACTAATGCTTGTTGGTATTGGCGGGCGAAACCAGCCCGTGACTGATTTCTATTTCAGGTATTACTGATTACCTCTCCATAACAATTTCTCTTTGCATTACGTCGTAATGTAACGTAAACGTAAAGCTCACATGGAGGGGAGACCATCATTCATGCTTCCCTGAAGAGTTCACGTTTCCTTTCTGTCTTTACCATTTCCATGGCTAGGCATTGTCCCTTGAGATTACACTGACAGCCACGATACCTGAATAACATCGCTACGTCATCAGTCCCTATGTTAACTCTCCAGATCTCACCGGATCCTTATCTGACAATGTAAACATTTTATTTTCGGTTTTTTATATACTTCTCGTGAAGTTAGCCCCCTGTTTTGGCTTGAGGGTCCATTAGATATAAGGTTGGCTCACACATTTATTCCGGTCAACATGACTTTCTGTCCCTCACAGAAAGTCATAAGGACTTTCTGTCCTTATACTCAACCTTTTGGTTCCTAAAATGTACATAGCCTTTACATTTTAACCCAAGCAAACAACGTCATCCGAGCAGTTGACAGAGAATTGAATAATTGAGTAGAGCAGTCACTGTGTGCTTTGTAGTTCAACAAGCAGGTTACAGGATTAGTGGCGTTAAAGATTTAAAACCAAACCTCAGGTGGCACAAAAGCGACGAGACCGACCGTGTAGATCACAGTGACAATGTGCAGAGCAGAGCAGGCCCCGGTCAGGTTTCTGCTGGGTCAATTACCGGGAAGGAACTGAAACCACAAGCAACCACCAATTTCCCACATTCCCACCTTCGTAACAGTCAAAACCTAGCCAGTAGCTGCAATGCTGTACACAAGCGGTATAGTTCATAATCACACTTCACTTGGTTAATGACAGCACTACTGAAACAGAGTGCCGTCAGGCGGTATGGGGCTCACGCCCCTGGTTTATCTGGACTTTTCAGCTTTATAATAAGTTATCATTTAACTTAGAGGTAAAGTATTGTCGTGAAATTATCACAGTTTTAAAATATACTAAAGCTACAAAGAAAACGTCTTTGTAGGCTGTTATTGGTCAGGAGTCCCAATTCTCCATTAAGGGTAAGGGCAGTCAGGGTAGATTGGCCCTCGCTTAGCCCTGCCCGGGGGTCACTTTCCTGGGCACCATTTTGAGAACCCTGACTTTTTCACCAGTTCACCACAGGCTCCTGAGTCCAATTCAACAGCTGTTCAGCAGAGCACAAACTGAAGAAGAGGCGAGATGATGGTAATGATTACACTAAGTAATTGAACGCTGCTGGGCTGCAATGATGCAGAGGTAATGCAGGGGTAAGTATGGGCCAATGAGGGAGGGGCCAATGAGGGAGGGGCCAATGAGGGATGGGCAGTCGGCCTCTCATTTTATTTTTTCTTTAAGAGATTATGCTTCTAGATTAGAGGGATTCTTCCTCTGCCCATCACTGCATACACATTGAAACACCCTACTCCACATACATGAAGTGCCCCAGCTCTGAATTCCATTTAAATGTCCAGAGTTCATCAGAAGGACCAGGGAAGCCAGTCAGTAAAACATCTGGGCTACAAAGTGCTTATGTCCCTAAAAGGGTCAGGAGCCAGACCCAAAAAAGACAGGAAATTGAGTGGATTCCTAGAGCCGTATGACAGGCAGGTGAGTGAGAGTAAGTGTGACAGTAATAATATGTGTGACCTGCAGCCGACACACACACAAATACAAACACACACACACACACACACTCACACACACACACAAAGACCCATGCACACTCAAAGGCACACATACAGACACACATACACACTCACACACTCACAGACACACACACACACACACACACACACACACACACACACACACAAAGACCCATGCACACTCAAAGGCACACATACAGACACGCATACACACTCAGACACAGACACACACACACACAAACCTCGAGAGAAATCAAGATAGTGCTGACACCAGAAGAATAGTTTGTAATTACATTAATGTTGCAGTAAAATTTGCGGCGCTGATCCAGAATCTAAACAGAAAGCAACATTGCCAACTGTAATGAAACATACACATTTGGTCCGTTTTGGTCAGCCTTTGATCCGGTGCATGTTGCGTTTTTAAAAACACGCTCAGATAAACCTCTCTGCTGGGAGGAACCCAGAGTTTGTGCTCGTCCATCTGATCCAGGGTCAGGTCATCACACCTCAGGCTGGCCGGCTATAGACTGTGCTGGAGTTCTCCTCCCTTTGAGAAGCTAATCAGTCCACTGACCAGAACAGAAAGTTACGGCGTTCACAATACTCTAAGCCGCGTGTCAGCTTGTTTCCACGATCCAGCTGCTCTCCATTTTAAAGAGTAGCCCCACCCCTCCCTTAGGCAGCTAACGAGGCACTGCGGCAGACCTTTGCCTTCAGGGCCATAATAATTAACCAGCAATTAATTTGCACTTTACAAATCTTAATACTGCTTCCCCGGCTCACTGTGTGTCCCGTCTCCCCTCAAAGACGGCACATCCCGTGAGAATCATCTGCAATGATTCTCAGAAGAGTGCTCTTACCTGCATCTGTCGATCTCCAGTCAAAAGATGTTACTGGGTCCTGTCTCGGCTTCTCCCTAGGAGACGTGATTGGAAGTGTCGCCAACTGTGGGAAAACTGGTTGAGAAACGACAAAGGGAAAATAGTTTTTTACTCGTGTTTAAGGCCAAAACCACCTAATGAATATGAAGGTTCTTTGATACAGTGATCAGTGTCTTTCATAAATTAAATTCATTGATGTGATCGTTGAATATAGGGCTGACGCAATCATTGGTATGTATAACTACAATTACATAAACATAAACAATATATCCATTCAATCAATTTTCCCATCAGTTTACCAGTACCTCATAAGTAAAGACAAACTATTCTATATTTAATAAACTGTAAACTCTGCAGCAGTTGCCAACCGTGGTTCCTCCATTTAGCTTAAAAACCAAATCGCTGGATTTCCGGTTTTGTCACATGAGGCTAGAATATGCTTTATTAATAATGTTTACTTTATTAATGTCACAATCACGGGAATAGGACCATGCGATATATATCGCCAGAGATTATCACATCGTAACCTTAGTCTGGGTGAAGAAGATTTGGGGGATGCTTGAATTATGAACAGTTACCTAAATAATGAATGTTGACTTCAATTATTTTGTGAGATGGGGTGACTACCAGGACGTCCTAGGGGGGGGGAGAAGATGCATCGTCCCTGGATCAGAGGAACGTCTTGCGCCTGCCTCCCTGGGATTCAATTATTGATGGCTTTGTTTCATTGTCACCATAACTGCCACTTAGAGCAGTGTCAGGCTCAACTTTCTTATTAGGTCTGAAAATTTAATGCACATCCTATACCTATAACACAGAGATGTGGCAATTGCTAATGCGCCAGGCAGCCATGACATTCCCAGCGATGCTGACGCAACACGCTAACCTGTGGAGTGGTTTGACATTTTGGGGGGGGTTTAGACTATGCCCACATGTCCCCGCACGTTGCACCCCCTTGCCGTTGTTGTGGTCCGACCAGGTGGAAGTCACCTGATACCGTGTATCAGGATGAACGTCATAAAACTTTTACCAGCTGCGCCTCAATGATGGTTCCATGAATTCTGTCTGGCGGACGTTCATCAATTATACAAAGCCTGACAGCATCGTGGCTGCTCATTGCAAGATTCGCCCAAGTGTTATTTTTAATCTGTGCACCTCATTACTTTATATTACTGTAGGTTCTAAAAAAAAACAAAAAACGTGTTCTTCTCTGATATGAACCAATCATGAATACCGTTAGGGTTTAAAAAAACAACAATTAATCAAGGCGTGATGGACACCAGAAATGATAATTGGTGTTTGTAAGACACATATCTGAATGCAGGTTTTTCTTCATACAGATAGTGCTACAGGCAAGTGTAAGACAAGGAAGTACCGTGAGATTAGTGCAGCCCATTAAACCCTGGCAAGAGAGAGAGTAGAGGCTGCCTAACATGCAGGGTTTGGGCAGGTTTATGAAAACCGGAAGTACATTTTCATGAGCTGTTTCAAGTACTGTATTTTCCTTATCACACAAATGTACTCGTGTCATTTGAGTTTATTTAATTGATATAATAGGTGAACTCAAACTTTTTTGTGTTGCGTTTTTCAGAAGCGTTGGGAGCCTGCGTTTTTCAGAAGCGTTGGGAGCCTGCGTTTTTTCAGAAGCGTTGGGAGCCTGCGTTTTTCAGAAGCGTTGGGAGCCTGCGTTTTTCTTTCTTTGTATGCTTATCGAGTGATTGAGCTGGAAGGGCATTTTTATGTCAATTTAGATTCACCCGCCCTGACCCCGCCCCCAGTCTTTATGTGCCTAACTAGCAGGCATTAAGTATAAGACCCATATTGGAGTGGCTGTATGGATTAAGTATAAGACCCATATTGGGAGTAGCTGTATGGATTCAGTATAAGACCCATATTGGAGCGGCTGTATGGATTAAGTATAAGACCCATATTGGAGCGGCTGTATGGATTCAGTATAAGACCCATATTGGAGCGGCTGTATGGATTCAGTAT
>JAOYSI010072248.1:0-21793 GCA_025775065.1 Hiodon alosoides
TGTGTGTGTGTGTGTGTGTGTGTGTGTGTGTGTGTGTGTGTGTGTGTGTGTGTGTGTGTGTGTGTGTGTTTGTTTGTCTGTGTGTGTGTGTGTGTGTGTGTGCACGCGCGCATATGTGCGTGTTAGAAATTATAGAACATTTTAGAAATGATTTTGCGAATAATATATTCTGGGTCTGGTATGATTATTCTAGCTGTATTTATGTGTGTTCCCTTTCTCTGCCATTGAGCATAGGGAACAATTTCATTATTTAAGAAATGTGTGCAGATGATCGGATTTCGTGAATCCCCACACACTGTAAACAGAGTAAACTTTGAATTAACATCAATGCTCTGTTTATTTATTCATACAGTGTTTTGTATTTTAATCGACCCCCTTCACCATCAGAACCATCACACATTTGCCACTGCATTTAAATACCAAAGTGACTTCATTTCATTAACTTCTGATTACCTCTTTCCTCATTTTACATTTCAAATGTCTCATTAGTGTATTATACTCCATTAAGTTGTTTTTACAGCATAAGGAACTTTTAATTACACGTCAGAGTTCGTTTGAGTAATTTGCATTCCGTCTGAGCAAACACACTTTGGCTTACGAGAACCATCTCCCCACTCGATTGAAACATTTTTCTGGGAAAGAAGCTGCTCATTGGAGAATAGCACCAGCATATTTATGATACACAGACACCGTGTTTGTGTTCCGGAACTCTAATTAGACACTGACATCTCATTCATTGTTATCATCGCCCGCGACGTTTTGCTTAAGCAGTCGCCAAGGTAAACGCAGCTTTTTCCACATGCAAATGAGAGCACATTCTCGGGATCCCGGACGTGGCCCGTGTCCTGTGGGCCTAATGGTGCCTGGCGCTAAGCTGGAACCCGGGCGCCCGAGCTGCAGCAAAGGTGGAAATGAGTGATAAAGTTTCCACTCCCCGGACTGAGACAAATGACTTTGGGACCGCTGAGGCACACCAGACGCCGGCGGACTTCTTTGCCGCAGACGGAAATGTCAAATTAGTCCCGAGGAAGGAGAGGCCTGGCGCTCCAAGGGTGGGACCCCGGCCCTGGTATAAGTAGGTAGGCCCCAACCTCCCCTGGGTTTGTTTAACATACAGAGCTTAGCCTCAGTGACACAGGCGGGTGATGAGCCTGACCTTAAGCAGCTCTCCGGTCCTCACCACGGGTTCATTACTGCGGCTGGAAGACCTATCCTGGAGCTAATAAGGACCGGTTCTCCCTGGCTTCGTCCTGAGTCACCTCTCTCCACAGAGGGGGCGCCGTCGGATTTAATGAAGAATAATGAACGGGTTGACTCCACTTCACCTGCGCGGGGGATCTCTAAGGAAACGGGGCCTATTCTGTCCCACCGTCTGCATGTCTGAGCTGCTCCAGGCCAGCCACTTCTGAACGACACTTTGGTAACAGACCGTGAAGGTTAAATACAGACGGCTGAAACTGAGATAACCCCCCACCAACAAAGCAAATTTCTACCACATGGAAAACACTTTGATAAATCCACATCTGGACCATAAAAGCCAGCTCAGGTGATACATAGAGGAGTGATTAAATAACATTTCGAAGACCATAACAGACTCGGTTGCGATGTGTTTTCGATCCCGCTCTTCCAGAAAACTCAAATTGTTAAAACTGCACCTTAAAAGTCACACCTGTCTGGCACCAGCTAAAAACAGACTGCAGCCCATGTCAGACAGGATAATTTTGTTGCCGTGAGCAGAAGAGAAAGGGCACAAAAATCTAAAGTGAATTGGCTTAGTATAGAGCAATGGGTTCAGGACGGCCGCAGCACCTATAGGCTCTTACGCTTTCAGTGGATTATTTGCGGGAGTTGAAGTTGTCACAGCATGGTGACATGTTCCCGGGGGATGGGGACATGTTCCCGGGGGATGGTGACAGGGGATGGTGACATGTTCCTGGGGGAACATTTGCTTTGTTGCCGTACCGCATAGTAAATTCCTCCAGTGATGAGTTCAGCAGGTCACTGTGAAAGCCCCGTTTCTGTATACGGTGGCTGTTTAAAACGTTTTCACGTACACCTTGCGTTTTCTCTTTTAGGCCAAAATACAATCGCTGGGTGTTAGTAAAATTCATAGCTCTATCATAAGCCCCCTTGGATTATCTCTAGGATTATAAATCATAACACGAATCATACTCAGACTGAATACGAAGCTGAAAAACAATTTGCATTGGAGTCGGAACAATCTGGAGCCAAAAACAACGCTTTATGGTTGGCACACTGACTCTGGAACTGTCAAAAATTTTCTGGAAAAGCTGTTTGACAATGAATTTTGTTGCAAATATTTTAAAATAACAAGGCTTCCAATCGGGCATGCCCGTGCGTTGCCAACGAACAGCACTGCGAATGCAAGTCATCAGTAATTCCCATAACTGAAGTGCACCCGTGATCACGTATGACATGCCTGTGGATTATCAGACCCTTAGAGGAATAACTGCTTTCGCTTCAGAATGTTAGCCATGAAACAGCTGATGTGATAGATGTGGTTCAGACCTAAGGTGACCCGTCTGCATGCTGGGAAATGAGGTGCAGGTCTTCGTTGAGGGTGATGACCGGTGCTTAGCCAGTGGTGACCGGTTTTGTTCCTGATTTCAGTCCAGGTTGGGGAGCCGGGATGTTAGGACCAGTAAGTAAGGGGAAGTAAGCAGTCTGTCCTGTGATTTCTTTGAATTGATGTATGTTTTAAAGTATATTTATACAGTATATCTTCCAACTTCCCGTTTTCACAGTTTTATGACTGACTTTTAAATGTTTGTCTAAGCTGTTGAGGTGAAGATCACCCAATCAGTGTACACAGGCACTCAGCATCCAATGAGGAGCCGGCCGTCTCAGTTCTTAATCGTAAACAGGATCTTAAAGAGGACGGCTCATCTTTGGAAACCTAAAAAAAGAAACTCTTTAATTAATGTTTAAAATCATTTAATTTTTAAAAAATTTTTTTATTGTAGCAGAGGCAATTCAGGTTAAGTAGCTCGCTCAACAGTACGACATCAGTTCCTTAATGGGTTTTCAATCTACAAAGTTCTGGTCCATTTCCTGAACCTTAAATGATAATGTTGCTGTAAGAAACCCAAAAGAATTACACACTTAAAGGGAAACATTTCCATTAAAAATAAAACGAGTCACATTCATTTATTTAGAGTGGTATTCATTTAAGAGCTTGCTAATATGAACAACAAGCAGTTCCTAAATAAGATACTTATTAATTAAACATGACATAATCTTCAAATCAGTAAAACATATAGAAGTGCAAGTACAAACAAAACTGAACTAATTAGCAACATTAAATAGTTTTAAAAAATATTATTAACTTTGGGCTTTGCATTTAACAGCAGAACTAAATGTAACTTGTAGTTCACTTCTCCTTCATGGTGGCAGTGTGTTCGCAACATTTGCATATTACCTGCTTCCAATTCTACTATTGGCCGTTTTTATCAATTATGTTAATAAGTGCCTAAATATTCATTTACCTGTTCTCTTCCAGAGGGCTCAGGAAATACGGTGCGATTGTGAGATATTGTCATTGTCAGTATTAAGTTAAATATTTCTACCCACACATCATGTCAACACGGGGAGAATCAGGTCTCACTTGTACCCCGTCATCGAGAACATGCCTCCTTTTCTACCTGCATATCATGTGTACCTCTCTGCCATATGTTTAGAACACCTTTAGAACACCTAAAGGCCCACACCAAGAACGTGCTGGTCCTTACATCACTCGGTGGTGGGAGTGGATTCCTGCCCTTGCCCGATATCACAGATCCTAATATAGACATCATTTTATTCCAGCTATTTATGTTTCAAATGTATTCTACCTCTGGGCATTCCTTCCCATAGAATACGAAGCAATTGAAATTCAATCGCTTGTCACCTGAAAAAAAGAGAAAAAGAAATACTGGAACTGAGCCTGTAATTGTAAACAATGCCCAGAGGGACTACTGTCACTGAAGGAGAGCCAGATATTTAGTTATTCATTGTTACTCCACAGCATATTTTTTAACCTACCAGATCAGAAGAGAGCATGTGTCCTTATTCCCTATAAACTGCTGTAGAACTGTGGGACTGTGCGGACCTGTGAGCACAGAGAACATGTGCTGACTATGCGGACCTGTGAGCACAGAGAACATGTGTCCTTATCCCCTATAAGCTGTTGTGGAGTTGTTGGACTGTGCGGACCTGTGAGCACAGAGAACATGTGCTGACTATGCGGACCTGTGAGCACAGAGAACATGTGCCCCTATCCCCTATAAGCTGTTGTGGAGTTGTTGGACTGTGCGGACCTGTGAGCACAGAGAACATGTGCCCTTATCCCCTATAAGCTGCAGTCGTTGGACTGTGCAAACCCGTGAGCACAGCTTTAACAGCTTGCATGAGCTAATCACAGTCTCAGTAGAACATTAAGATTCTGAAACGAGACAATGACATATGCTATCTCATAATCAAACCGGCTGAGCTTGGGGCTTGTCATATTTAAGATTCTGACGGTAACGCTGTCTGGCCCATTGTCAGGAGATACGGCAGAATTATCATGGCTCCAAAGGACGGTCTGACACCAGAAAGTGCCTCAGAAACGGTATGCTCCTCGCTGCTTCCAAGGCTGAGAAGTTCCGGCGAGCCCTTGGGGGTGATGAGCTGCACCAGTCATTTACATTAAATTTACGCTTGCTTTATGGATTTTAAGTACAACGGTTTCTTTATGGCGCCGTGAAAGATTAAATCGCCTAAGTTTTCCATTGTACGTCAACCGGATCTCCCACTAACATGAGCACTCGTAATGACAAGCCAAGAGAGACAGGCAGGCAAAGCAGTTACTGCACAAACAAACAAGTGTGCACGTGCACACACGCCTTGAAGACCAGTCAAGGGGAAGGACAGAGGGCTGAGGCAGATTCGGAGGCCACTGGATGCAGGAATATTCAGGCTGCGAGGAAACCAGAGAGACTGACCACAAGGTTAGACTCTGCATATTGATCCTGGCTGGCCACAAGACTGCTCTAGCTCATGAGAGAGATCTTTAAAATCAGTTTGTGTCGGGCAACACACTGGTGTCAGCGGTGGGGCAGGGACCCATTTTGCTCTACTCCTTGGCATTTATGTCCTTCTGCTATAACAGTGTAGCATTTGCACAATTGTCCTAAGCCTGTGGACTTCATTTGAAAGAACTGTGAGGATGCGGTAGAATGTTAAGCAACAACAAATGTTAAGCAAGCCCATATTTTTGTAATGGACTAAATGCACCCCGTCCCCCTTATTGAACATGACCTGTGCAGGAAGTGTGTATGCATAAGCCATCCGTGTGGGAAAGACGGATTGCAGTTGGGTCACTACTGTTTGTTTTATTACTATTAGTGATTGAAACAACATCGATTGATTTCCATATTTCGTCAAAGCCCGGCGTGTCCTACGTGAGGCGGCCGACCAAAGTTGCTAATGACGTACACAGCTGCATTAGCATCAATGCGTCAGCGTGAATCCTTTATGCTTTACAGTTGAGCATTTATGCTTTAGCTATTGTCTTAAACTATACCAAAAAAATAAAATAAATAAAAACCTTAAATTGAGTTAACCAAGTTTAGCTTCCAATGTTTTACATTCTGTGGGAAAATTCTGTGTCTCCGGTGAAATGCTGACTTGAGAAAAGGTGAGGAACCGATGAAGTGAATGTTTCCCTGTTAGAAACAAGTCATGATGGGATACTGTATCTGCAAGTTTTTTTTATCCAGATCTGTAGCTAATATAGTGCAGCTATTGATCGGGTGCCCAAAGATATTGTTCATGTTCTTATTGACATGCTACTGTTACCAGCTCACAAAGGTACCAAATGGAGCCAGACCGTAGCTAACGGGAGACCCTTCTCACCCAAGCTTCAAAGACACGGATGATCCTCGGACTCAAAATGTCAGCTACCCCTGCCATTGTAAATGTATATTTATTCAGTTTCAACAATAATGAGATTTTCTTCCCCCTGTTTTTTCTCTCAGCACCGTCAACGCTGCTCGTTCCAGAACGTAAGGCGAGCTGGTGTTCAGAAATATGTACTGAAATATGCATGGATATGCATGAATTCTTATTCTGCTCAGGGACTTTTGCAGGGATAGGCACTAGGCGTTCTTTCTTTTTCCAAGCCGTTACAGCTGGGTTCGCTTCTCTCCAGTGTGCCCCGGGGAGCCTGGGTTCTTCACCACACCCCCAAAGCAAGGCACATTGGGCCCAAGGCACCCAGAGGACGAGTCACGCAGTGGCTACATGGTTCTATTGTAGAGGACGGGGAAACCGGTTTAAGGAAAGTGTTTAAGGTCCAATTCGCAATATAATTCAACCCCCATCTCCACTTCCTCTTTTTGGAGCAGCACACTACATTTGAGTGAGTACAATACATGCGTTTGAGTAAGTATACGACGTGTATGAGTAAGTATACTACATGTGTTTGAGTAAGTATATGACATATGTTTAAGTATGTTCACACACACACACATACACACGCACACACACACTCAAACATATGCAAACAGACACACACAAATATGCTTGAACACAAACACACCTGCAAACACATGCCTGAACACAAACAGACACACACACACATGCCTGAATACACACACACACACACCTACCTGAACACAAACAGACACACACATTCATGCCTGAACACATACAGACACACACACACATACCTGAACACATACAGACACACACACACATACCTGAACACATACAGACACACACACAAATGCCTGAACACATTCAGACACACACACACATGCCTGAATACAGACACACACACACATGCCTGAACACATTCAGACACACACACACACACACATGCCTGAATACAGACACACACACACACACACACACACACACACACACACACACATGCCTGAACACATTCAGACACACACACACACATGCCTGAATACAGACACACACAGACACACACACACACATGCCTGAATACAGACACACACACACACACACACATACCTGAACACATACAGACACACACACACACACACAAACGCATGCCTGAACACAAACTGACACACAACACTCTGTGGATGTTACAGAAAAGGTGTGTTCACAGACGATAAAAAGCTGCTATATTAAACTGAATAATGGCCTGTTTGTTCCCAGTCAGAGCCAGGCTTTTCTGCACTGCAGTCAATACTTTTTTCTCTTTCCAAGCATGCTTTATGAACAATTGCAGTTGTGTCAGATGAAATGGAAGTGGATGTATGTTTTTAACCGATGTTGTTACTGGTTGAATGAAACGTTGAAAGAAGTTTTTACAATGTGATAGTGCATTCCCTTTCAATTTTTTAAATTGTTTTGCAGATTTTCTCAATACAAACTCATTGCTAACTGCTGAGATAGATAGATAGATAGATATATAGGTACTTTATTTATCCCCCATGGAAAAATTGCGCGCGAAAATTTACAGCAGTAAATTACAAAAATAACATAAAACACATAAATAAATCACACAACTAGTAGTACATACGGTAGGGTTAAACACAAGAAAATGGTTACACAGAAAGTGCCAAAGGTTATGTGCTAAAGCAGGACCAATCAAAACTTAGCTGTAACCCTTGACTTTGCTAGAACTACCATTAACATTTAAACGGAGAGAAAGAAAAAGTAATTAAATTGTGTTAAAGTAGTTAAATAATATCTCCTGTCTTCCAGCGTGGATTTTTTTACTCCTTCAATAACTGCTTTATGGCGTATGAGAGACAGTGACACTGACACATGCCTCGAACCTGGTTGCATCACCTGTCTGTCGATATTTGATTAAAGGTGGCAGCCAGATACCGGCTGCCTTTTCGGTGTGACAGGCAATTTCTGAGGTTTAAGGGCATTGATTGAAGCCTCATCTGAGCAGAAAACAAGTCAAAAGACTTTTTTTTTTTATTTTGTTTTTTTTTGATTGGACCCAACCTGCGGGTTATTTTCGCCCCGGCCCCAGACGGGCTGTGGAGTGCGCGTCACTCTTATCGCGGCAGAGGCAGGCCACTGCAGTATCGATTCGCAAGGCGTGGACTGCGCTCAGAGGAATTCAGCTAGCGTTATTTACCCTTAAACTGTCTGCTAGAATGGCTCTGAATCCGAAAGTCAGGGGTTTAAGCACTTTAAACTAAGCATGCAAAACCGCTCCAGTGTTGCACAGGATTTAATTATATTAATTGATATCGGTTTCTTCGCTCCACATACTATCCAACAACTTTTAAAATTTGTTTCTGGTCACCTTGTGTGTGTGCTCTCCGCATTTCATCTTCATGCATACTGTACTGTAAATAGCTTGCAAAACAAAGGTAAACATCTAAAATACTGCTTGGTCCTGTAATTGCACAACTGTTGGCCCACTTACCACTGTGCATAGCCCCGTGAGCCTTTGTGTTCCTGATAATGCTTCCCAGTAACTGCAGAGGGGGTTGGCGAAAGTTTGCTTCCGTGCATGTCCCTTTATTAGTGGGAAGATGCCTGAAATTACCGACATCAGTTAACATCTCCCTTCTGCAGATGTTTAAATGTCAGTACCCTTGTTGTTGCCTTCATTATTTAGAAGAAGCTTCTTTCATATCATTTTATGAAAATTCCAAATCCTCTTTATAGAATGCTTATGCATTCAGATATCAAGTTCTATTTCCACTTCAAAGAATTTGTATAATGAACAAAGTTTTTTTTTTTTTTTTGCCTTGGGTTCTCTCTAGATGATATGTGGATAAAATCTAAGTCTTGTGCATAATTTTTTTTCACACAGTTTAACTCAAATAAAACTCATTACTCATCTTTAAAGTTGATATCTTTAATGCAGTTTGATGCAGCGAGGTTTTAAAACTCACAAGTTGAGTTTGTGATGCTTTTTCTGTGCACATTGTGAGGATAGGGTAATGTGTGCAATGCATTTGCATTAACAGTATGCGTACATTATCATGACCCACCTGACACATTTCACGTTACACATCTGTGTCTCGCCATGAAAGAGATCCGGTTACTGAAGAGGCACTTTGCATTGCTAATTACCCCGGTGATGAGGTAACAAATTAGAACCATGGCGCGTGAAGTCAGCATTTTCCTATCCTCAGGAGCTGTAGTTTCGCCTGGTCTTTGTTCCACCTCTCCTCTTAATTGTTCAATTGAAATCGTTGATTAAATCATTAATCAGTTTCCCGGCTTAAATCAGATGCTAATTGAGAGGTTGCTTCAAAACTGACAGACACAGCAGTCCCTCCAGAACTGGAATTGCCTACCCCAGCTTTACAGGAAGCTACAGGACAGGAAGTGAGACAAAGGTCCTTACATCACCAGTGCTCCAGACAGGAAGCGAGACGAAGGTCCTTACACCACCAGTGCTCCAGACAGGAAGCAGAAAGAACACCCTTACACCACCAGTGCTCCAGACAGGAAGCAGGAAAAACACCCTTACACCACCAGTGCTCCAGACAGGAAGCAGGAAAAACACCCTTACACCACCAGTGCTCCAGACAGGAATCAGGAAAAAACACCCTTACACCACCAGTGCTCCAGACAGGAATCAGGAAAAACACACTTACACCACCAGTGCTCCAGACAGGAAGCAGGAAAAACACCCTTACACCACCAGTGCTCCAGACAGGAAGCAGGAAAAAACACCCTTACACCACCAGTGCTCCAGACAGGAAGCAGGAAAAAAAAAAAAAGATCCTCTCTAACGGCACATTAACATGATGACCTGTCTCCTGGGGGGCCACTTTGACAGGTGACATGTCAACACGCGTTCCTGGCGTGGTGTAACAGAGACCTGAACGTTCTTTTTATTCCAGGGGGAAAAAACGCTAAAATGTGTAATCACCAGCTGCCCACCCGCCATGCATTTAACGGGAAGAATTATCTTACGACTTCATAGGATTTATTATTCATAACGCATTTTCCATTGGTTCCTGTTGTATCATGTCTTTAATGATTGTGGACACTTCCACTGCAAAACAATCCAGTTTTATTACACTTTTTAAATGTGTCTCCGCTAATGTTTTTGACTGCTGCAGCCGACAAAGGGCAGGAGTGAAACGCGTTTAGAAACCCATTACCCAAAGCTTAGCCTTTTTGGTGGACAATTTATGACGTTCCTTTCCGACAACCACGCAAGCGTCAAAACTCATTGTGAAACGGAGAGCGCTGGCATTTCGCTTATTGCACCTTGATTGAAATAGCTCATCGAACGCGTCCTTCTCGTTATGCCACAACATGGCACGGAAGCAAGAGTCGTGCATCAAAGTGACTCCTCTTTATTTCGCTCTGAATGGAGCCGACGGAGGCAAATTGATTATTCGTATCTTTATGAAGTGAACGTCGCACAGCTAGGCAAACCACTTCATCATCGGGTCTTCGGAGTCATATTTTAGCGGGTCGACGGCAACACAAACAACGCGACAGATCAAGGCGGGAGCCTCGTCCTGTGCTTCCGGCAGCTGAACTGGGGTGTAGTTTGGAGCGCTTTGTTTTGTGACGTTCTAGACATGTCTATGATGCATTTATGAGAAGTGTTTGGACCTGTCTAGCAGAGGCGTTAATACTCTTTTTAATTTTTATAATTCTTTTTTAAACGCAGTTATATCAAAGGTGAAAGGGATGCTGTATTGTAAGTCTGTAATCGTGCTTTTAAGCAAATAAATAAAATAAATAAATATAAAGAGAGAGCGAGATAGGCCTGGTTTCTTTTTATTTATAGTTTTTAAGGCAACATTTTGTTGTTGTTGTTCTGTAGGTAAAAAGGTTACTTATTATATGTAAATAAATAATAAATATTCTTTGCATAAGTCCTTCGGTCAAAGTTAAAGGAAGAACACTCTCAGGTGGTTAGTTTGAACAGCATCAATAGAACTAAGGATGTGGAGGATTTAGGAATGGCCATCAAAAAACTGTATCTCCGCAATCAAGTGTAGTCAATCAACGCGAACACCTCTTTCCGTCCACTAGGAGCAAGGATGGATCTACGTACTATGGGGCCCCTGGCCACGAATGTCTTTGGAGGCCTCCCCACCACCCTCTCTCTCAGGGGCCTCGGACCATTGGGGGCCTCAGGGTGCCTTTTAGCCTGGGCCCCAGGCCCCATTTGCCCGGTCCATAACCTGGCCCTGACTAGGAGTCCCGCGTGAATATCAAGCAGTGACACCAAGCAGTCGCTTTGAATACACTTGTAATGCCTCTATTGCCTTTACCCAGCCCCGTAGTGGGTTTAACCAAAAACCAGCCGCCAGAACACGGTGTCTCGTGGTGAATTTTCAGAGGCCGTTAAAAAGCCTTGCGTGCACCTGACCTTCCATAGAAATTAAGCTCTAATTGCTTCTCTTTGCACAGAGGTACATACGAGAAAGATTAGCAACACCACATATCGCTACATTGGTACGGAATATAATTGGCACTGTTCTCCAAAGTCAGAAAATAAATGTCTTTCAAAGAATGGTGGTCACTGTCAAGTTTGAATTCAATGCATTCATGCATGTCAGTGCCTATTTGAAAACCTCTATTTTGAACCATATGCAGATTTTTTCGGAAACAAAAATCATCGAAAAAAATGAAGAAACGTTTCATCCCATTTCTTCAAAATACTGCAAGTGAGGTGAGGACAGCAAACCATGACAATAGGTCAGTGTTCACAACCTCACTCTGAGGTGTCTTTCTCTCTTTAAAGCTTGATTACTGCACTGCCGGCCCCCTTTTAGCTGATGGCCAATCAGTGATGTTGTGGGAGGTTACTACTGCCTTCGGAAGGGCTTTAATTTAATACGTTAATTTCCTCACATCAGAGTGTGATCTGATGGCTGTCGCTAAGCATTGTCACCCTCATATTTATCTGCAGTGGGGAGTGAATCACTGCAGTATATATCAGTAGTGTATAGTCAGAAAGCAGCTCTTTCTGTCTCTAACAGAATGACTTTAGGGTACCGTTCAGTATGATACACGTTCCATTTAGCGTGCAAAATCAGCCATTGCGGCTGTTGATGCCCCTACCGCTGTGCTGAGCTAATTTGGTTTTGGACAGGCTCGACATTCCCTGTCACATCGCCGCAGACCTGACGGATCTGCAGTCGTTACTTAATTACGAGGGAGAAGTGGCACAGGATTAAGACTAAATTATTCCACATTTTAAAGTGATGGCAGACAAGGGAGCTGAAAGAGGGACGTGACCATGAACAGACGAAGGTCGTATCGAACCGGTTCCGCACAGATGGCCGGCACATTTTAAGTTTTAATGATTCCGGAATCCTAAAATGGAAGGCGTCATAGCTCAACCTTATCTGCCTGTCCTTTGGGACGGGCTGTCCGTCTGTAGTCACTGTGCTACAAAGGTGAACCTTAACGTCCGATACCTACTTCCCCTCCCACTCACACAAAAACACCTTAGAGTATTTCCTTTTTTAAAACAAAATGTATAGCTATTTAACTTTTCTATCCATCATTACTGCTTTATTTCTCCTTTATTTTCTTTGCAAATATTCCAGTTTTATATACGCTTGAAACTTAGCATTTTATGTAATTAAACAGATTACATCGACCTTCCTGATATTGAACACAAGCTATTAGTAGACAACAAGGATATCGCCGTCTGCTCTAACATCTTCATGCTATAGCAAATGACTTCCATGTAATTAAACAGGAACACAACATTATCCAGCTAGCTGCACAAGGCCCAGTGAAGAACCGGTCTCCTGTTGTGCAGTTCAACATTCTGCTTGGGCTGCAGAAAGCAAGCCTGAGAAGAGCGTCGCCGTGGCAATAAACATCAACGGACACCGCGAAAAAGCCAGAACTGGAAGCTAGAACTAGACTGGACCAGGGTGACAGGACATCGGCAGACTTCAGTTCCCTTGCACGGATAAACAAATAGAAGGGAAGACAAATGAATAATTGCCAAGCAAACCGCGTTGTGAACGGTCATCAGAGTTTCACTCTGGCAGAACCTAGCAGTGTTCCCCGACAGTGTTCTGTGCAACCTGACTGGTTGATAGATTATACAGGGCCTCCTTAATAGGTCTGACAGCAATAGAAGATGTAGAATGCTCCTTCACTGGGCCCAACTTAATTGAACGAATTACATTGCTCAGGACTACCCCAGCTCCCTGGCGACCAATCAGTTGGAACCGGGGTGTGCGGTAAATGATCATAAAAGGTGCAGAAAGATGGCATAATACTGACCTGTCTTCAGATGACTGTCTGTGGGATGGGTTTATTGTAGAATTCACGTTTTATCTGTGAAGCATTTTTAATGGTGTCTGTGAATCATTTTTAACACATAGTTCCATTTTTTGATTTTTATCTAGACCCTAAGGTCAACATGTATAAAACATGATTTTTTTTTAATGTATTTTTTTAACCAACGTACCTGTAAAGCAGCAAATAACAAAACCACCCACGTAATGAGGTTCTTGCAAATATTGTATGTAACGCAGTTAAAACCAATAGTAACTATTTTGAGTACAAGGAAAGGAAAGGAATTTGACTTATGGGAGAGGCTTGGGTGGATCGACGTTACAGTGAAAAGAACTGACGAAACACAGATAGACATTAGGCCAGACTTCTTCTTTGCCACATGCGCTCATGGACCCCTGGACCAAAAAAAAAAAAAAAAAAAACAACACTTTCTTTTGCTTGGAAGAACGATATTTAACTTAAACTCCGTAGATTGTTGGACGGCATCGAGAGTTCCTGCGTCTTTAACAAAATATAATATTAACTGTGTTAGGTCCAAGCACTACATTGTTTTATCCATTTGACTCAATGTAGTGCTCTTTAAATGATTCTTTAGTAAAGGTTCGATGTTACGTTTTTGTACTGATCTAAAGTAAAATTGTTCCTTGATTAGCCATAATGGTGGTAACATGATGAACAGCCATGCGTTGTTGTACGGTGTTTGCGAGTTTGCGGGTGATTTATAGCACCATCTGTTGGTGGAATTAAAAACAACGCAAACTATTTGCAATGTGTGCCTTTGGGATTATCTTCTAAAAACTACACAGCAAACATGTGCTGAAAGAGAATTTATTAAGGTAGGAGCTAATGAAAAGTAACTATACATCTAATAGTAATCACTGCTAAAAACATCTGTTTTTCATTTAGAAGCTATATTTTAGTATCTAAAACGTAGCACGTTGATTGTTGCTAGACGTCGGGTGGTATTTCACTTCTTATGTAGTCTAAAAGAAACATTTAACAACGTTTTCCCCTCCTTCTGAATATATATAAAATAACTTCAAAGAAACGCCTCTAGTGTATCAACTCACATCAACAGTAACCTACCCCATCATAACAAATCACAGTCATGATTTAAGCATGCATCGCAACCGTAATTCTGCCTCTGTGATCTCCACGTTTTTTTTTTTTTAATTTGTTGCTATTTCCATGCCTCTTGGATTCCGCTATTTATTTCTTTATTTGTTTGGGTCTCCTTATATAAGCATGAATGTGTCAACGCAACGGAGTAAATTTTATGTTTTATTGATTTGGAGCGAATGCAAAGTATATATTGAAAAATTTGTGATGCAGTCTTTATAGGTCTGGATAATATGTGGACAGTTACGTTTCTCACCATGCAAGTCAGTTTAACCAGTGATAATTAAGTTATAGAAATCCCCTTTACCTTGCCTGAAATATAACAACGTGGGACGATATAATGTCTGACCATGTGAGGCTCATTCGTCTCGTTGATAAGAATGGTTCACATATAACCTGACCTATGAGGCACTTCAAATCCGTCTTATGGTACCTACCGTGTTTAGGACTGTCACCTGAATTCCAATTCAGAGGACTGAAAACTCAAACACACACGGCATCAGATTAAGCATTTAAGTCGTTCACAGTCCATGCGTCATACGTCCACACCTACAAGCGAATACATTTTACACCCACTTGTTTGCTTAATCAAATACGCTCAGTCGTTTGTTTTCAACTATTAAAAAGTGCTCCTTGCTAGTCGCCGGGTGAGTTTACGCGTCGGCTGCCGACGGCATCACTGCAGCGCGGTGGCCCGCACCTCGACTCTGTTTTTAAAGGGATCTCAGAGCTTTCAGAATGTTTTCCTGTAACGCGTGGTACACGTGGTTCGCGGCCGCAATATCCTAACTGTGTGAGGTCGCACAGAAGAAAAGCGCGAGAGCGGGGAAGGGAACGATACGCGAGCAATGCAGCTCACGGGGGTTTCTACCGCTTATATCGCTTATAAGGAACACAAGACGAACTCAATTTCCCTCACGCACTCCTCGTTGGAAATGAGGAAAGGGTCTTCTGCGTCGATTTAAAAATAATAAAAAAATTTTGCTTACAGCAAATTAGTATTTGCCGACAGGACTGACCAAGAGTGACTAGGGTGATCTAAAATCCGCGTTGATGTTACGACATGCCGATCGGTTTTAACAGTAAGTGCTAGTGATTATAACAATGTGGGGTTTACTGATTCTGATGTGTCTTCGTCTCTGATAATTCTTTCATATATTAGTCTAAGCCAAAATAACATAAATTATTGTTTAGTACGACTATCATCAATGTAATGTCACAGGCTAGTTGGTTGGAATAATATCTTACTGTGTCGGGTAACCCATGTAACTCCCGATTTTATCAAGTATCTGCACCACTAAACGACTTATCAGTCGTTGCGTTAATGAATAAATAATAAATGTATGGATTATGTAACAGTGGATATATTATAATCGATATATGTAAATGTTGATGCAGTTGTCAGGCGTATTCACAAATCTAAGCAAATTTCTTGTTTTTTGTGCGTTTAGGTGAAAGTTTGTCAACTGTTTCCGGGGAAGGTGCTTGGTCGTCTGGTCAAAGAATTCGTACAGAATAACACGTGTAAAGAAAACTGACATCGACGATACCATATCCTGGATTTTTTTTTTAAATCAAAAGGCTCGTTTACACGATGAAAAGACGACAGAAACGGGTGCTGCAAATGGCGTTTTTATTCATGGTAGCTTTAATATTCCTGCCAAACGTCGGTCTTTGGTCGCTGTATAAGGAGAAGCACCCGATTAAGTCACCCGACGCCGGAGAGCAGGTACGTCGTCCGCACTTGACGCTTAATTGAATTCCTTGACCGAATTGGGTACCGTCTAATCGGACAAACATTTAATCGACGGAACAGTATCCAGACCTCTCCGTTGTTATGAGTAGACCTGGTTGTTTCGCACAAGAAAACTGCAAAGCACGTTGAAAAGTAAAAGCCCTTGGATCAACGAGGGGTATAAGCTTTTTGAAAAGTAGCTCTAAATCTAACACTGCCGAGGCTACATTTGTCTGGCCATTACAGTCCTTCCGTTTGACTTTAGAGATTATTAAGAATATTGTATTTGTTTGGCAAAATTAAAATATGATTACCGAAAGAACCCGACTAAATTCTAAGACAGTCCGACAATCATAAAACACCGAATAGGCGCACCTGTCAATACCATGTCTGGTTTCCTGTAATGTTTCAGTGCCCGTTTACGTTGACCACGGACCACCGTCTGCTATAAAACCAAACTAACCAAAACAATAAAAAAACAACAGTGTGGTTACTACACAGCTGGTAGCCAAGTGTTAAATATGTCACCAGTAGATTGCGGGTTCAAGTCCAGAGTGAAACCCCGCTGTAGTGCAGGGTACTTAATCTGAATTTCCTCACAGCACGCGTGGAAGTGTAAAAACGTACCGCATGTAAGTCGCCCTGGATAAGTGCGCCAACTAAAAGAAAATAAACATCGCTGCTTCCGAGTGGCGCTAAAGCCGGTAACGCTTATTCACGAATGCATTGCCAGTAGACATTTTTTGGAGTTCATAGATGCCTAATACATTATTTATACATTTGTTACGAAACATATTCATTTCGTGCCTCTAATGCAGTATTCCAGCGCGTTCGGGTAGAGATTCATCTCGGTTAACTTTTATAAAATGTTGTCTTGACCCTTTCCTATGTGAGCCGCACTGGCTGTTAAACCCTGATTTGACATTATGTGGGCCTGCCAGTGTTGGAATAATCCGAGACCATGTAAACGTTGAGGGCGTGTTGAGGTGACAATTTTCCTGTGATTATTTGTTCTGGTAGTGACAGAAGATAGGGACAAAGTGATTTTATTTATTTTAAATCAAATCAAAACCCTTTAAGCTGACATTGTTAATATTCCTCATTACGCTTAATATCTTCTGGAATCTGCTGCTTTTTAAAGTAATGGTTTATTCAACGACTAATTGGTTCGTATCGTTGACCAAGAACATTGTGAATTTTACCTAAGTTATTTACTCACAATATTTATTTATTAGCCTTGATTAGTAATGTCAGATTAAAAAGTATGTGTTAAAAAGGCTTTTTCTCTACTGGCTGGAGCTTTTTATTCATGTTACAGCCTGCTTATCACCCTCCACCCCCTTTACAGATCGGCTCTTTGACAATGGGGGTTGATTAAGCCGTTGCTTAAGCCATACTGAGGCCACTTGATGTTTTTTTGTCCAGGTAACTTTTGAAAACGACGTGTATTTCCGTCCCATCCAGTCAGGTTTGCATCTGGAACGAGTTGCCTATGTGAGTGAACCGGGCCGAAACCGCAACCGCTAAGTTGGGACAAATGCAGAACTTCGCTGCCACGTAGGCAGGCTTCTCTGGACTCTCACGCTGGAATTTCAAGCCTAGCAGAGTCGAGCTAGGTCAAAGCTGCAGTCCAATGGTAAGGCGCCTGGTGCGAATACAAGACGGTGGCGTGATAACTAATGATTGCTCTCTGGGCCGGAGGTTCACGTCGGGACACGCAATGGCTGCGGTTTTAAATGCCTGTCTAGTTTATTCTCAGACGTTTCTGTGGAGGCCAAGCTACGCAAAGGGCTTTCAAAACCAGAGATATTTAACGTCTTAAGAAAACATTTCTCAACACTCTACCCATGGACTTACTGTTTGCTATGACTTTGCTCTCGTTTTCCATCGGATTAGTGAAGCTAAATGCTGAAGAGTGTTGCTCCTTTGTTTCAGTGTCAGGAACTGAGAGAGTGAGTCATAGGAACTATTTTAGCTTTTGGATTGTCATTTGAGGGGACGTTCCCCCAAAGCGTAATGCTCCTGTCACAAAGAGGTAATGGCAGATAGCTGTCAGGAGCTCCCAGTTGTAAGAACCTCTGTTGTAAGATCTACACGGCTGCAATGAGTAGAACTGGGGACCTCTGGTACGGTATACACGCCTCCATTGAAAATCCAGTCTGGAGTAGAACTAAGGACCTCTGTGGTAAGGTCTAGACGGCTGAATTGAGATTCCAGTCAGGAGTACAACCTGGGACCTCTGTGGTATGGTCTACACAGCTGCATTGAGATTCCAGACAGAAGCAGAACTGGGGACCTCTGTGGTATGGTCTACACAGCTGCATTGAGATTCCAGACAGGAGTAGAACTAAGGACCTCTGTGGTAAGGTCTACACGGCTGCATTGAGATTCCAGTCAGGAGTAGAACCTGGGACCTCTGTGGTAAGGTCTAGACGGCTGAATTGAGATTCCAGTCAGGAGTAGAACCTGGGACCTCTGTGGTAAGGTCTAGACGGCTGAATTGAGATTCCAGTCAGGAGTAGAAGCGGAGACCTCTGTGGTATGGTCTACACGGCTGAATTGAGATTCCAGCCAGAAGCAGAACTGGGGACCTCTGTGGTATGGTCTACGCAGCTGCATTGAGAATCCAGACAGGAGTAGAACTAAGGACCTCTGGGGTATGGTCTTCACAGCTGCATTGAGTACCCAGCCAGAAGCAGAACTGGAGACCTCTGTGGTAAGATCTCCACAGCTGCATTGAGAAGCCAGTAAGGACATGGAGATGGACAAGCATACAATGGTAATTAGAGACTGTATCTGTGTCATGTCTCTCAGAATTCCTTAGGGCTTGCTGACACAGAAGAAAAACATTTCGATGCGGGCAGTCAACGTTTGTGGCGTCTCACACCGGCTTAATTTATAAGATAAAAAAAGAAGTCATATCGTTAGTCAATCAGGTTATGTAATGCAGATAGTTTTAATTAAGAAAGGCATCCTGTTTAATACTCTAAGACATGTCCTTTGCTAGGTGTTTATTCATCCAATCCAGAAAAGACCAACGCAGTCATTCAGAGTGAAAATCTAAAGTTCCTGCCTGAGTAAAGTGGCATTTAAAAAAGCCTTAAGTACATTTCGGCTGCATTCTGACACAAACGCTTAATGAGAAAACAAAGAAGGCAGACGGGCACAGACGAGTGTGAGAGACGGGCACAGACGGATGTGACAGACGCGACAATTTACACTCTCTCACAAAGTCACAAAAAACTCTTTACACAATTTTACACTGTCACACACATACTAAGCCAATGGATGTGTGTGTGTGTGTGTGTGTGCGTGCATGTGTGTGTGTGTGTGTATGTATGCATGCGCGTGCGCGCGCGCGTGTGTTAATATGTGAATGAAGAAATGAAGCGGCTGTCCTCGCACATAAACGGTTTACCTTTGACAGCTTCCCGCAGTGTGAGAGCCAGTCTTTGTTTGATTTTTCCACGTCTTGAAAATGGCAAGGCACTCCCTGTTTTTCAGCCGGCACAATATTTCACTCCATACACGCTGTTGGTAGGTCATTAATCAAATTAGTTTAAACTAATAAGACATTTACGATAGCTGTAAACGTAGCCCAATTGGCACAGGGAAGTGGGAAGTTATATACGTCCCACATCTATTGCCTGATTTGAATGGTAATTAAACATTAATGTATGCAATGCAAGCGCATTTATGCCTTCATGAATATGCATTTATGCAAACCGAACTGTTTGCATAAATAAGCTGAATGGCGCGAGTAGACCTGAGACCCAACATGTCCAACAGCCAATCTCTGGAAAGCTGCCTGTGCATTCGCCAGCAGTATCGCTCACATAGTCTCGAATCTCTGTATCGTCGTCCTGCTAAGCTAATACTATTGAGTAATAGCTACATCGGCCAACGTCTAATTGGAGGAGCCTAATCTCTTAATTTATGCGACAGTTTTGGGGCACCCATCTCCAGCGTATTCCACAGACGGGGAATTTGTGTATGAGCAGAGAGCCAATTATCAGTAGAGCATTAGAACAACGCATATAAAGCACATTTGAATAGTTTATACCACAGAAGATTCTGATATGCTGGCAGGGCACGGGCGTTTCTGCTCCTCGAGGGCCATGAGGTCCATAGCGTGGGCTGGTTTTTCATTCCACCGTGCCTATTTGGAAAGGAAACCCTCTCAGAGGGTGTTCCAGGTGGTACTCCGTTGCCAACTGGAAGGTAACTCTAAAACATGCAGAGTCACAGCCCTTGTGGGTTGAGGTCGAGCGTCCCTGCTTTTACGGGAGTACATTTTTCCATCAAAATCTCCGATTTTCAAAAATATTTCAGTTAAAATCAGTTAGAGACCATTTTCAAACGACCTTAACGTTGCCTACGGGGGGGGTTTGCCCTTGGGTTTGAGGAACCCCACTGGGAAATGAGATAAGGCAACGTCGGCAGTGTTCGGTTCTTTCTCGACTAAACAGCAGCAGGCCCAACAAGCCCAACACGGGCGTCTCATGCCCTGGCCGTTCTTTTACCTCTCGGTTCTTCACAGATAATTGCCGACGTCTGTCCGTTGCCGCTCATCGCGTTGGCCCAGGTGCCGAACATTCCGAGCCCCCCCCCCCGCCCGCCCCGCGCCCGCCCGCTTTGCACCACAGTACTGGCTCACATTTAAAAGTGAGCCGGCTTCAAACCGTCACCGGTGGCTATTTCAGGAAGTCACCTTACCTGCGAATCGGGCTGAGTAAATGCCAGATAGCTACGCACGCCCGCGGAGATGCGCAGGCTGCTTCTTTTTTCACTCTCACTCAAAACACTTTTGACTTTAGACTAATTAATTTCGGGAAGAGAAATTGTGAGGATGAGATTGTGAGAATTTGGCTTCGGTTGCCCAAGGTGTTGAGGGGGAAGGGTGGGGGGGGGGTAGCGTGGATACTGCTCCAACGCAGGACTGAGGTCATCTTCAACACGTGTAAGGCAATATTGGTTGTTTTAGTTTGTCCATTATTTTGTCCTGTGAGCATTTCATTAATAAACCCGTGTCCAGTTTCTATGCAAGCCACACTGTACCGCATATTTTAAGTGTGGAGAAAACACTCCAGGTTGAGGGGATTTTTTTTGTTGTTGATGTCACAAATATCATGATTTTATAAGTGCTGTATTCAGACAGAAGGTGACGGACGTGCAGTTGACGTGCTGAGGTTTGGCGACGGCTTGCTAACGGGTGTTTTGAATGCAGGGCCTGTTCCGGTCCCAGGTGCAGGGTTAACGTGTTGGCCCATTAAAAGAAGCATTACGATTGTAGACGTAGGCAGTGGTTCTTGACAGGTGTTGACACAAAGTGGTGAGTGAGCGATAACTCTCTTGGGCTTTGTGCGTTCCACAAATCCTGATGTGCAGTTGCGGCCGTTTGAAAGCAGACGTTTTGAGCCCGTCTGTCGGAGCGGCCAAGACTGCAGCTCGCCCCAGGACCCAGCCACCCCGGGGGGCTTGTCACCGGGCTCATTATCAGCTCTCTGCAGGTGCCTCAGCTCGCCGAGGGGTGACGGGGATGGGGAGGGGGTTATGGCTCTGGAAATGAGCTCATGTGTGCCTGAGCACTCAGGTACGCAGTGTCCCCACCCTCTCTCTCTCTCTCCCTCTCTCTCTCTCTCTCTCCCTCTCTCTCCCTCTCTCTCTCTCTCTCTCCCTCTCTCTCCCTCTCTCTCTCTCTCTCTCTCTCTC
>JAOYSI010072250.1:0-21791 GCA_025775065.1 Hiodon alosoides
GAGAGAGTGAGTGAGAGAGAGTGAGAGAGAGTTATAGAGTGAGAGAGAGAGAGAGAGAGAGAGAGAGAGAGAGAGAGAGAGAGAGAGAGATGGTTTTATTTAACTGAAATATTTAAGATTATTTTTTTTTTTTATTATTGCTAATTGATTTGTATTTCTGTTTTATATTCACTTCTAAACACAGGAAGCATTTCCTACGGCAATTAAAAAAATTTCCATCCATGAAAACTGTTTGCACTTATTTTTGTGATTCTATAAATGATTTCGATAAATCTTGTAACGAAATAGCTCTGATATTATATTCTTCCTGTTGACACAGCTGAATATCTAACTCAAAATAGAATACTTTTCCTGCCAGGCTCCCTGGCTCCGATCATGCTACGATTTTGGTTCGAGACCTAATTTTCTAATAAAATATAAGTGCATTACTCTGAGTGATCCCAAGAATCTCCTGTCAGTTGATATTATTTCAGGGAACTGCGCTCAGGACGGCCAGATGTATGCCCAGGGCGATGTGTGGAAGCCAGAGCCGTGTCTGATCTGCACGTGTGAACTCTCTGTCGTTGTGTGTAATGACATCACCTGTGAAACGCCTGAATGTCCGGATGGATCACTTCAAGTTCCATTTGGGGAGTGCTGTCAGACTTGCGTCAAAGTAAGCCTTAATCAATTATATGGCGTACAATGCAAGTGGAAACATGTCGAAGTAATATTATTAATATTAACTAAGCAGACACTTGAGTGACTTACATTGCATACAGTTACAGTTACATTTTATCAATCTATACAGCTGAAAATTGCTGAAGAAATCCGGATTACCTGTTCAAATGCCCGAAAGCAAGCCACCCAAAGGCTATGGCTTTTAAGATTGTGCCCAATTACTGCCCCAGTAGAGATATGCAGTCGGTTTTAATGGAATTTCTTCTCTTTATTTTAATCCCTGCAGGTCAGTTTAACTCGGTTGTGGAATTTTTTAATGAATTAAATGCAAATTAGAATTGATTTAATGTAAACTTTATATACTCCAAACATAGAGTCAACGCGGACCAAAAGGACAAAAGGGCGAAAGAGGCGAAAGGGTAAGATTGTAAAAATTGTCTCAAAACGTTCTGTCAACATTTTAACATCAATTTAGTATGGGCTACTTTACCACCTAGCCTGAATGAAATCGATTTTAATCAAATAAAAAATAAATAAATAAGTAAAAATCTCATTTCAATTTAAAAAACACTTTGATCACTGCGCCCTGAAGCCTCCCGTTTCACCCTTTTAAATCTCCAGGGACCGGTTGGGGCACCTGGCGTCACAGGACTGAATGGAGAACATGGTCATCCTGGACCTCCTGGAACCTGTGATGCCAACTGCAGTCTTACCAATTCTAATTCAGTAAGTTCGTACAGCCGTTGAATTTCCATTTTATGTAAACCAATTTTCAGGACTTGTCAATCAAAGACACTTTTTGGCAAGCAAAAAAGGCAAATGTTGCAAACTGCCCCCTTGTGGCTGGTTTGGAAATAACAGGACCAAGCAGCTGCAGAAGGCATGAAACCACACAAAATTAACCAAATAAAACTTCTCCATGAAACTAACAATTGTCATCATTTTATTATAAAGGATGCCTACTTCTTTCCATTCCGCAGAAGTACTTGGCGTGGAGCATACATGCTTTTATAACAGGTGTTCTGCATTTCATTGCAAAGTTTGGAGTGGCCGTCTCCAAAACCTCTTGTTAGCATTGAGGTAGGGCAGCTAGTGGTGCAGTTGTTAAGGTGATGAAAGGCTTATCACTGAAAGGTTGCTGGCTCAAGTCCCACCCCACTAAATGTTAAACAAAAACTACTAAATAGATTTTTTTTTTTTAATCAAGCATGTGGTTTTTACAGTTCTTAGAGGCACCCAGTTCACTGCACTTTATTTTAATCTGAATTACTCTGAATTGCTCTGAATGCGGAGAGGACCAGCCTACAATGTACACAGATGCATAACTTATCTCCTGTGATTAAACGTCATGCACTGTGGTAGACAGAATCCAGTGCTTTGAGTGTAGAGACTGGTGCAAAAATATGTGTCACCATAATCGAAAACAGACATGAAAGTATCATTCCCAATGTCTTGCCATTTTTGAATGACAGGTGTTCCAGTGTGCTCCACACATGGCGGTAATATCAAGGTTGCTTAGGTCTACATTTTAGGTCCTTACAAAAGGACCTAAATTAGCAAATTAGGTGACTTCCTAGTGTCTACTGCTAGCAGTGCATAAGGGGACTTCCTAGTGTCTACTGCTAGCAGTGCATAAGGGGACTTCCTAGTGTCTACTGCTAGCAGTGCATCAGAGGACTTCCTAGTGTCTACTGCTAGCAGTGCATCAGAGGACTTCCTAGTGTCTACTGCCAGCAGTGCATAAGGGGACTTCCTTCCTGTGAACTGACAAAACAAGAGTAAGGAGGAAAAGTGGCTCTGAGTGAGAAAGAGATGTTGATGTTATTTCCTGCTTGCTTTTTTCCCCCTGCTACAATAAAGTGAACAAATGTGTCAATGATTGCGTTTTTATCAGAGACGAAAGTCTCTACAATCAGAGAGCGTGTTTACAAAGTAAATCTATTACTCTAGCACACTCTGTTTTTGTAAACATGTCTCCGACGTTTGCAACGTTACTGGCAGTATTTGCTGGTCCAGTAGCCTTAGAAGGAGCCAGTATCCTAAAGGCTTGATGAAATGTAGAAATGCTGGAGGTGATAAAAAAATAAGCTTAGGCCACTCAAATGCCACAGAAAATAGTACCATTGCTACAGTACATTCGCTATATATCCCTGACAATACACCGTCTAGTGATTGGAAATGGAATGGACTCATGTTTTGTTGTGATTCTCAGGGTAACAGGGGCCCCCAAGGGTACCCTGGTAAACCAGGCCCTCGTGGAGAGAGGGTGAGTTTCTTAACAATTGTAAAGCCTGATCATCTGATGCATGATTCTAATATTTTTTTCATAATAATAGACTTCTAAGTCTGAAACCGTTGTCTTATTTAACACACATACAGCCTAATACCCACAAATCTGCATCCATTAAATATGGTCATTATTTGGTGTTCTAAATATCTTCATCACACAAAGTTAACTGGATTGTTACCTTGAGACCCTTATCATAATCTGTCTTATCATCATTTTTCAACTTGTTTAGGGACCAATGGGGCCCCCAGGCTTCCAAGGACCCCAGGGGCCAGCTGGGAAGAATGTAAGCACAAATGCCGTTGTGTTACGGGGGCTTGTTATGTAAGCAGGCTCTTCATACAATTTTTGTTGGTTTATTCATTTTAAAACCAGAGCTCATAACATTGATTAACATGTTTACTAAACATATTCTTTATTTTTATGCATAGGCATCCTATGAGAAATGTTTTGCACTAAGACTAACGTGGCCTTTGTTCAGGGAGAGACTGGACCAAGAGGTCAACCAGGAGAAGGTGGACGTCCAGGACCTCAGGTAATACATCTGAGTCGGACATGGAGAATTTTCGGACTTTTGAATAATGTGTGCATATGTACATATATTATCACACATCCACAATACTGTGCTTCTCCAGGGGGATCAAGGGCAACCAGGCATGTCTGGTTTTCTCGGAATTAAAGGAGAAAAGGTGAGATAAATATTTACGCCACCTTAATACACCCCATATCTGGAGTATATCTGGCGGTGGTTCCCCACGATTACCATTAGGTGGTCTAGGCGGTTCAGTCAGTTTATATCTGTAGGAAGATGCTGACGTATGTTCATAACTGGTGTCTCTGTACATGATCTGATTAACCTTTTTTTTACGGTCTTCGTTCTTTTAGGGAGCAAGTGGGAAAGAGGGAAACCCAGGAATCCCTGGCCCTCAGGGACGCAAGGTGTGCTGTTTCCGTATTCCTTTTAACTAAAGACAGCAATTACACAACTCGGTGTTTTAAAAAAAATGTTTGTTGAGAGTGGTTTTGCGATTTTGAAAGATGATATGAATATGAATTAAATGGTCTCTTCCTCAAACAACACTCTCAAACAAGGGCGACGAGGGTCCTCCAGGACGAGATGGCTTTGACGGAAAACCAGTGAGTCAAAAAAAAAGCCTGCACTTATTACTAATATAACCTTATATTATACTAATATAACACTTATAACCAATGAAGGTTGTATCATCACCGAGGTAACCATTACATAGTTTCTAAATATTGCTTTCTTTTTAGTTAATTTATTTTGTCATATTTAGTAGTATTTCTAGCTATAGTTATTTCGTCGTACTTATACAAAATTATTAATAAAATTAAATGTAAGGGATTGAAAAAAAGTGCCTTTCATGTCGGCAGACATTTTTATGAATGGTTGGAGCGTGTAGATATATTTTATGCTTTCGTCAGGTGGCGTGTCATTTGTTTGAACTTCTATACAGTTTTAATGCGCCCTCTCATTAAACAGGAATTCTCTCTCCCCTCAGGGAATGAATGGAGAGACAGGAGAGCGTGGTCGCACTGGGCCCCCAGGAGAAAAGGTCAGTAACAGTTGTTCGTTGGTGTCTCGACAGGGTTTGCCTCTGGTTTACTCCCATTGTTTTTTTACCTATGACCTATTTTTTGTGTTTTCAATTTTTGTTGCCAGGGTAACAGAGTTACCAGTTACCAGTTAACCATCTGGTAACAGATGGACCACCAGGAAAAGATGGAAGTGCTGTGGGTTGTATATCTGGCTGTCCATACAAAAGATGTTAGCTTGTCCTGGCTTATCTGAACTTAAAACGAAGGAAATACAGTCACCCGAATCCTTGTTGAGACATTCAACTTCAATGATTATAATACCTTATATTAACATACACCTTTATATATAAATCATTTTGAATTATTTATTAAAACTACTCCAAATACACCTAAATCCTACCAAATGGTAAGTTCTGGTTACATTTAACAATGCTTTTTACTACTTTCTGCTTTTGCCACAGGGAAAACCAGGCCCTGCTGGCTTACCAGGAGTTCCAGGACCTCGAGGCCCTGCGGTATTCATAATCAAGCCAAACGCATCATAGTTTAAAACCTGACTAAAGATTTCCTGGTGTGCATTTCTGTTCCGGACATGGAAAAGTACAGAAAATGTTATTTAATATTTAATTTTTTTTTTTTACATTAATGAGCAGGCCACGAGCGGAACTGAAATGAAAACCAATTTGGAGAAAAAAATCATCTTTCAGGCTTTTTGAACATTTATGTTATAGATGACGGTTCACACAGTTGTCTTATGTCACGTAGGGTGCTAGAGCTCCCCCTGGGAACAGCGGAGCCACTGGGCCTCCTGGTCCCAAAGGAGATCCTGGGAGACATGGTCCTCCTGGCCACCAGGGGCTGCCAGTGCGTACTGCAAACTTCTCTCTCTCTAAATATTTCCTTTTGTTTAGGAAATGAATTATTTCAAATGTTTCTGCATTTATAAGGGAGAAAGCGGAAAAGATGGCCCCCCTGGTCCTGCTGGACCGATAGTAAGCATTAATTCATTTAGATATTTAGTTTTTAGTTTTAAAACAATTTTCTATAGGACAGATAAAAAACACTGTTCAAATATATTATTGTGCGTCTGTTTCAGGGCCCATCTGGAACTCCAGGTACACCAGGTGAAATAGGTGTTCCTGGTTCACCTGGGCATGATGGTCCAAGCGGTAAACCTGGACCCAGAGGACCAATGGTAATTTTTCTATACCATTTTAATGGCACCAAATACGGGGATCTATTTTGGTGATGAAAGTGCAATGCTCTGACGCAGGCACTAGGCACTGGCAAGCTGAGGCGCGGCAAAGCCGGTGTTGCAATTTTACATGCCGTGTTACGGTGGCGCCTGTAAAAATTTGGCTTAAACTAGTAATGAACACCAGAGTTCAAAGTTACTCTTCCTGGTGGAAACAATATCTATTCACAGGGTGACCGTGGAAGTGATGGAGAAACGGGAAAACCAGGAGAGAGAGGGCCCCCTGTAAGTATTTTTTCCTTTGTAGAATTCTGGCACTTTTTCCTATCCCCTCATTAGGAAGACAAGATATGAAAACAAAGCCTACATTCATAGAAGAGCAACTTATTATATGGTGTCATCAGATCTAATGTGGATTAAATTTACTGAATTAAAGTGGTACGTGGCTATATTGATTTGTACTGGGTTATTATACTTGTATTTGTTGAGTTTAACAAGAGGAATTATCTTTACTATTGTGATGTACAGACCAATTGTGCCAATTGAGTGCAATGTCTGCTTTCCCAAGGGCTTGAAAGGCAAAGATGGCAATCCTGGTTCCCCAGGAAAAAAAGGAGAAGCTGGAGCTACAGGAGACTCTGGGCCCATGGGTCCACAGGGACTCCCTGGACTCAAGGTACTGGACCTTTTGGATCCATACTTTAAGAAGTCCAATAACGAAGAGGGTGCTACCCTTGATTACTGTACCTTTTGGATACATACTTTAAGATGTCCAATGAGGAACAGGGCGCTACCCTTGATTACTGTACCTTTTGGATACATACTTTAAGATGTCCAATGAGGAACAGGGTGCTACCCTTGATTACTGTACCTTTTGGATCCATACTTTAAGATGTCCAATGAGGAACAGGGCGCTACCCTTGATTACTGTACCTTTTGGATCCATACTTTAAGATGTCCAATAACGAAGAGGATTGAAGGAAATCCTAGTTGTAGGAAATCAACCCACCAAAGGGAAAGACTGAGAATGGTGGAGCTAAGGGGTTATCATTTGATCTGAGGTTTCCACAACGTTGAACGTCTTTTTGAGCAGGGTGAATGTAGTTTTTTTCTGTTCTAACAGATTTATATTGCCCTGTTAGCATTGTAGCATGAAGAATGACTATTTCCTTTACTGTTAAGGAGCCTGATTTCTTGACAGTACTTAATGGTTACTCTTACAGACGTTATTTATGGTCGCTGATATCTCACTATGGTTTGTTTTCTTTTGGAGGGTCCCGTCGGTAAGCAAGGTTTTCCTGGTGCTCCTGGCGTGCCCGGGGAAAAGGTATAAATCAGTTATAGGCAATATTGACCACAGATTGACAACTGCATCTGCGAGTTATCAGTGCATTGGAGAGTGTTGCCTTGTTTGACTGCTTCTCTTTGCTCAGGGTGTGGAGGGCAAGTGGGGACCGCAAGGTATTCCAGGTTTGAGGGGTCACCAGGGAGAGCTTGGAGTCCCTGGTGAAAAGGGCTTAAGGGGTCTCGAGGTATTTACTATTGAGCTTTGCTGTGGGTTTATTTGTTTATTTAGTGTACAGCTGTCTGTTAAACTAAATTTAGTGTATTTAGAGTAAATTTAGTGCCTCTTTGCTTTGCTTGAAGTTTATTGTGTTTGGCAAAACTGTGACGTCTTTATTCTGCTTTCACTCAGGGATTACCGGGAAAAAATGGAAAAGATGGCCAAGATGGAATAAAAGGGCTTATGGTGAACACATTTTACTCCTTTCCTACAGTGTTGGTTTTCCTCTTAATTCTAAGTTCATAACAAAAATTGTTTGCTTTTAATTACAACTGACACTTTATAGAATTTGTATTTAAGGCAGTTTGATGAATTAAAACATCTACCTTTCTGTGGTTATTGAACATACTGACAATTTACCAAAGATTAGATAAAGTTAAGTTGTATTTGCTCTATGGTTTCATTCGGTACCTAATTAAGATGTTCTATTAACATTTTAATTCCTGCTTTTGTTGCTTGTCTGTGAAACAGGGGTCTCCGGGTGAAGGTGGCAGTAAAGGAGAACCAGGCTTCAAAGGCTCCAAAGGTAACACAGGTCCCCCTGGTTTCCCAGCTCCCAGGGGTAAAGATGTAAGTACGGTCCCTTGAATCCACAGCTGCTGGTCTTGTTTGATAGCCCTGATTCCGGCTCACGGCTTTATTAAATATACCCAACCTTCACTCTCTTTCACTCAGGGCAACACAGGAAAGGGCGGAGAAGTTGGCGAAAAGGGAGATCGTGGTCCTATTGTAAATAATGACTCCAGCATGTCCTTCAACATCTTTAGCCATGCGATATGAGCACATGACCTCAATTTAACCTATCCCCTTAATGCGGTTGTATAGGGTCCAACAGGAAGGGATGGTCAGCAAGGTCCAAAAGGCAGCAAAGGAAGTCAGGCAAGTGTCGGTGTCTTGCCGTCAGTAGTATTCAGTTCACTCCCGTTTTGAGAAAGTAATTTCCTAGAGTATTTCTGATTGACAGTGATCCCTGTTCAGAAAGTATAAATTATTTTAGGAAGGCAACAAAAAGGCAAAGTATAGATAATTTTAGTTTGTAGCAAATTCACAGTTGTTATTATTTGTTTATAATTGTGTTGTCTAATGATTTCATACCATGGAATATATTGATATTAGCGGCTACACATACATCTTGGAATGTGTTGTAATTTGTGTGTAGCTATGCTTAAAGAATATAATCATTATTTTATTGTGCTTCAGGGAATTCCAGGAGAAAACGGACTTGTGGGTCCTTCTGGGCCACCAGGTTACCAGGTGAACTGTACTAAAATAGTAAAATATATTTAGGGAATAATGTGATGCTTCCGCATTCTGCGTCTAAAACACATATCTGGTCCACATTTCCTCCAGCATTCATATCTTAACAAATAAAACTTATTTTGTAAATGTTGTAAATGTTTTGTAGTCTCACATATTTAATAAGTTTACAGAAATAAAATAAAATTGTTTTGATCTCCAAACTCATTAACTTTTTGAATCAGTGGTCAAGAATAGATGTAAATATCTATTACTTGTAGGGTTATGGTAATTATTGTTATTGTAACTTTATTACTCAGTGAAGTAAAATTAATTACAGTGAAGTTGTTTGATGAACACTAATTAATGAATGAATGAATGAATGAAAACTATTATTTTAGTGATAAAACTACCTTTAACTTCTTAGGGATGATAATATGATTGCGATTTTTTAAAAATCCCCTGAAGGGTCCTGACGGCCTTCCAGGCCCACCCGGACCTGCGGGACCAAAAGGAAATCCGGTAAGAATGACCTAAGGTGGTATAGCAAATCACTGGCTCTCATTCCTCGTCCTGAAGGATCAGTGTCCAGGAGGTTTCCCCACTCTCTTTGTCTTTGGCTATCTTCAGGACCAGGAAGAAACATTTAGTAGGTTCAAGTAGACCAATGGTTATTTGCTTTTTTGGAGTAATAAGTTGGCTGAACAGAGATCCGGTACACGCTATGATCCTCCAAGACTAGGGGCTAGAAAACCGCTGAAGCAAAGAGTTATTTACCAGAAATAGACTGAAAAAGTAACAGTTAAAACCGTTGTTAAAAATCCGAGTTAAAGCGCTATTTATATAGCGTTTAGTTGCTCCATCACATCATGCGTGAATGTATTAAATGAGTAAGTCAGCAAGTTAGCATATAGTAAACGAAGGTTGAGATCATGATGGTAAGCTAGACAACATGTGGCAGTCATTAAAAAAAAAAAAATCTGTTTTAAGTGTAAATTATTATAATGTAAATTATGTATTTCATATTTTCATTGTATGTTGAATTTCACTTTAACATTATTTTAGGGATCAGGTGGACGAAATGGTAATATTGGACCACCTGGTGAAAAGGTAAGCTTGTATGATTTCATCAAAGTCCATCTTCAAGATGTAGCCGTTGCGTTGGGTTTTTCTAATGTAAGAAGGAAACAGTAAAGCTTGCAATCAGACAATTGTTCATTATTTTTTAAGGGTCAAAGAGGGGTCCCTGGAAAAGACGGATCAGATGGCAAACCTGGTTCTCAAGGGCCAAAGGGAGAAATAGGTCCTAAAGGTGATACTGGGAAAGAGGTGATGCTTCATTCTTGATTCTTTGTGACTTTCTGTATTGTAAAAAAAAAAAAAAATCTACTACTAAGACCAGCAAGACATCTTGGCACATATTGTACAAATTCCCATGTGTGAAGCTACTTAGAGTAATTCATGGAGACAGGTTAACTTTGGCATATCTGCTATATTAAAGCTTATTACGCTCAAACAGAGCATACATCAAGTTTTTTAGTCATTAAAAGCCAGGCTATAATGGAAATCTCCTACTCGCCTCCAGCGTCAAGCAATTATGTACCTTTGAATCAGGTACTTAAGGTACTTAACCTGAAGCTCGCCATTAAATATCACATTATATCATATAAGTGTGTTATAGTAAACTGTGTGAATGTAATGTAATAAACACATTGATCACCAAATGTTACTCATCTGTCCTTGTTTAGGGTAAAACTGGTCCTCCTGGCCAAAGGGGTATTCCTAGTGCAGGACTACAGGGAATTCCTGGGCCTAGGGGTCTATCAGGTCCTCTTGGCAAACCAGGAACAAAGGTATGTTAACCAAAGAAATGTCATCAGTGACACACAATGTTAAAAACTGAATGTGTTAACAAAGTTATTTAAGGATTTAAATTAACATTGACTCAAATGTACAGCAAAAGTTGAGATACCCCTGTATTAATTAATGTATTTCTGTAGCTTTCTGGTAAAAAAAAAAAAAAAAAAAACCCTTCTATAATAAAAGAGAGATAATGGACAGCCATTCACGATGCTTGTTATGGATTTGACAGGGTGAACCAGGGTCTCCAGGTCCACCTGGTCAAGCAGGAAGTAATGGACCACCTGTAAGTATTTAAACAAAGCATTATTTATAAGAAACATCCATTGTTTGAAAATTCACACCATATACATTTGTATTTTAGGGTCTACAGGGCAGACCTGGTCCGGTGGGGCCAAGGGGAATCAGTGGTGCGCAGGTAATCAGTGGGATATACGTAGTTTAATATATTTTGTGCATTGATTTCAGCCTGTCTAACGGTGTTTGCTGCATTGTTTAGAAGCATTATTTCCCATTGTGTAATAACAGGGTGAGCGAGGTGTTCAGGGAGAGAAGGGCTCCCCGGGACCCAAAGGAGAAAAGGTTTCTCAGTCCTTTTAATTCCTGTGGTGAAATATTCTCATCCCTCAAAGAACCCGTTACTTGTTCAAGGCTCAATGTGTTTCAGTTACAGTGCCATTTTAATTCAAATAAAATTAACTTCAATGTTTTTATTTACTGTACAGTGTCCAGGCACTGTATGTTACGACTTCAATAAAAAACTCTTCCATGAAAGATATAACGCTGATTGTAATAACTAGGCAGTACAGCTTGGGAATACTGGTTGTTTTTCACTTCAGGGAATAGATGGAGTCCCCGGTGCTTCTGGAACACCTGGTTTTCCTGGAATACCAGTAAGAATTAAATATCTAACTTAAAAAAAATTTTTAAACTAAATTTTTTATGTTTTCTGTCTTTTTGACAGGAGTATTTGGAAAAGACTAAAATGCATTGTCGCTTCTCCATGAGATTTTTGTTACCAAGGAATGAAAATTAATTAGTTATAAACCTACTGAAACGTTCTGGAATATTAATAAAAAATAAGTAATAACTGAACTTTTTTCAAAGAACAAGAACAAATGTTAAACCTTGACTCCTACTAAGCAGATATTAAAAATAAATATGCAGGATCTTAATCATTTTGTTAATTGACATTATGGGGCTGCATTTTTCCAAACGTTTTACATCCTGTCACTGTGCAGTCATGACATATCTGAAATCATACGATGCACAAATTTCCACTTTGATCTTTAATTTTCTTTCAACATTACCCATCAGGTGTCAATTCTGTGTTTCATTTCAGGAAATCATTTTCAGATAATAACTACAGTTATAGTTTCTTGATAATATAAACTCTGACAGGGCCATTATGGGGAGTCTGGACAGAAAGGAGCCACGGGATCAAAGGGTGAAAAGGGGATTGATGGACCCAATGGGCCAACCGGGCCTGCCGGACCACCAGGCCTGCACGTAAATATCAATACAAAAATCACATGATCAATCTTTATATAACAATTTGGGGATACACGCAACATTTGGGGATACGAGCCCAATTACACACAGTATATACATCAAGTATATGGTTCAATGTGTTGGACTCATCCACCGGATATAAAGTACTTGTGTTAAAAAACAAACAAAAAAAAAACATGTCCTTAATGCATGATGAATTTGTAATGTTCACAAGGAAACTATATTTTTAAAAATTAATGTGCACCCTGTATTTCACTTTTTGTAGGGTCCAATAGGACCTCGAGGAAGCAGAGGAGAACAAGGTCTACCTGGTCCTATTGTATGCATCAATATAAATTTCATAAATTGTGTGTGTTTGTGTGCATGCATATGATGTTTTGTGTAGTTTATACAACTATGTTGTCACTGTTTTTCAATCAACTAATTAATCAATTAACATTCCACTAACCCGTGTGCATTCCACTAACCCGTGTTTCGTTCATTCTTTGCTTTCATTCGCCCTGCACCTCCCAACTTGGGTTTTGTTTTCCTTATAACCCTGTCACAAAGGTTTTGTCGTTGGGAGTCATTATTCTTGTTTTCATGTACCTGGTTCCATGTGTGATTAAAGACCATGTTTAGTGTGGAACTCGTCTCCTTGCCGTGCCTCTGAAGCGGTGTCTGGCCGGGACTTGGTCCATACCAAGCGTGGGAGCTGCCTTGAGTTCATCTCTGCTCTGGTGTCCCGCACCTTGTGACATTTGTAGACTAAGGATGCATTTGTAATTCATCATAGGGTCCTCAAGGGCCAATCGGCATGCCAGGTCCTCTAGGTCCCCCTGGTCTCACTGTAAGTAATATATACCCATCACATATATACAACCTTAACTAATATACCCATCAGATATGTACAACATGAACTAATATACCAATCAGACATGTACAACATAAACTAATATACCCATCAGATATGTACAACATTAACTAATATACCAATCAGATATGTACAACATTAACTAATATACCCATCAAATATGTACAACATTAACTAATATACCCATCAGATATGTACAACATTAACTAATATACCCATCAGATATGTACAACATGAACTAATATACCCATCAAATATGTACAACATTACCTAATATATCCATTGAATCTGTTCAGTATGAACTATTTTCAACTCCAGTTTTGAGAGCTGCAGTCTTATTCAGAAGAAGAAGAAAAAATAACTTAAAAGTGTTTTTCAGGGTAAAGAGGGACCCCCTGGTCAAAACGGACCTCCTGGTAAACCTGGTTTATCTGGTGAATCTGGAAAGACAGGACCCAGGGGTCTTTCTGGGGACCCAGGACCAAGAGGTGAACGGGGGCCCCAGGGAAACACTGGACTCCCAGGAGAAAAAGGAAAAAATGTAAGATGATGTGTTATGGGCTGATTATTAAAAGAACATATATTATAATATAATAGATACAGGCAGATGACAAATTAAAGGAAAAACCTACAGTGAGAGGGACCGGAGGTTCTGGTATGCTGTGGGGGGCATTTTCCTGCCATGGTCATCCCATGGTGAAACATCCTGACGGGAGTGGTCTCTTCCAGGATGACAATACCCCCATCCACAGTGCACGAGGGGTCACTGAATGGTTTGACGAGTGTGTAAATGATGTCTCATATGCTATGTCCTTCGCAGTCACCATATCTCAACCCAATTGAACGTCTAGGGGAGATGTTGGACAGCGCTCTCCACCATCATCATCAAACACCAAAAGTGGGAATAACTTTTGGAAGAATTGTGTTCCATCCCCCCAGTAGAGTTCCAGAGACTCGTAGAATCTATGCCACATCTGACAGCTCGTGGTGCCCCAACATTTTACAGAGACACTTCATGTTGGTTTTTGCTTGAATTTGTCACCCGTCTGTATGTTTAAATAAATTGCATATTTAATTTTTTATTTTCCTGCTGTACACACCCACGGAACAGATTGCAATTAGTCTAGACTTTCACGGCGATGTTGGCGATGTTTACCTAAGAAAAATGTGGCCCTCGATTTACTGTTTTGTCTCAACAGCATGCATCTCCTTCATAGGATGGTTAAGTTCTAAAACGTCTGGTCTTCTTCCACGTTTACAAATGTTTTCAACTTTCAACCACCCGTCTTCGGCTTAAGTTTAGGTTTTATTTTTACAATTGATTTACATAGAAGTTTACTAGCTTAACATTAGCTAGCGAATTTCTACTGTTTTATACTATTATACTACCATTTCTACTAGCTGAAAATGTGTTTGTTTTTAACGCAGGAGTAATGTTAGCTTAACTTTCCAAGCTCTGCTTTTCTGCTAAAATTATTTGAGTATTAAGTGAGTGAGGGTGTATTTAAATAACCATTCAAAAAGGTATGATATTTAGTTGATTTTTTATGACCAAAATTCATATGTTCATTTAACAGGGCAATCCAGGCCCTCCTGGTGAACGAGGTATTGCTGGACAGAAAGGATTAACTGGATTGACAGGTGCCACAGGACTTCAAGGTTCTCCAGGACCAAAAGGTGAACCTGTAAGTAAGTGAGGAGTTAGGAATTTTGTTGCTCAGGAATCTATGTATTATTGTATCTACTCTTATTCTTTGTTCAACCAGAAAAGCTATATATAAATCTGGCCCCTAATACGTAAGTATAAGGCAATAATAACTATTATTTTGTTTAAAACTTGTCATAAAATGGAGGCCGAAAAGTTCATATCTAGTAAAATAATCACACAGTAGCTCCGATTATGATGCATTGTAATTTTTTTTAAAAAGCTCATGGCATCACCCTGAATGAAGTGAGCTGCTCTGTATTGATGCAGGGACGAGATGGTCTTGTTGGTAAACCAGGTAACCCAGGTGTGAAAGGTGCTGAGGGAAGAGCCGGTCAACCAGGGGTGACTGGTCAGAATGGACAGCCTGGCAGAGATGTGGGTTTTCTTTGTCTTTTGTTATGTTGTAATAATAATGGGACCAAAACAATTTTTTATTTGGTGTTTCCTTGGTAATCATAGCTGAAAGTGAGATGAAGCCTAATGTCTATCATCATAATCTGTGCTTCTGGAACATCTTGGCACAGGGCAAAGCTGGTTCAGATGGGAGGAACGGGAAAGATGGTCCACCGGGGTTGAAGGTACTCACTGTATGCATGCAAGGCGCCTATTCTGAACTAAACATTCATCAATCGCAAAAAAAAAAAGATGTAGCTATTAACAATAAATAACTAATTAAAACATTTTCTCAAATTTAACAATATTTTTTTTATTTTTTTGTTCTTTTCAAAGGGAGAACGTGGAGAAAATGGTGCAATAGGACCTCAAGGTCTCAAAGGTCCCCTGGTCACCCAGGCCCTCCTGGCTCACCTGGGAAGGATGGTCTGCGCGGTCAGCCTGTGCGTTTTTCAATCTTAATCTTAATCTTTTCAATCTTTAATCTTAAGGTCTAATATCTTTTGAGGTTTATTAAATGAATTCCTGTAAGAATTACTTTGTTATTTTTCCTGTAGGGTGTCATTGGTGCGACTGGAAAGCCAGGGCCTCAAGGCTCCGTAGGATTACCTGTAAGAAAAGAATCAGGATCAAATGTAAAGCACACAGCAAACAAGGAGAGAGAAACAGAAGCTGCTGATGTATTTTGTTTCCCTCCATTGATAAACAGGGTCCTCAAGGTGGTTTTGGTCCCAAGGGAGATATAGGTCCACCAGGGGCAAAAGGCAGTATTGGTCTTAGAGGATTCAATGGATTACCTGGGCCTCCTGGATCACAGGTATAATAATGTGCAGAACTTAATAAGTAGTTTACAGTTTTATTCTTCACCCATTTATACAGTAAGGCTAAAAGTTATGTGGTGGACATCGACAGTTACACTTGTAGGCAACCTTCCAGGGTAAAAGTACTGCACCTTAATACTTTCTATCCTACAATTCAGCTAGATTCCAGTGCTAAGATAAGGTAATGAAATCCATACGAATATTACTTTATTTTTTCTGTGTAAAGGGTATTCCTGGGGATAGAGGGCCTCCTGGGACCAATGGGCCCCCTTACAAACGGTATGTGGAGATGATTCCTATTGAAAGACAAAGAACAATGATATTAGCATTTGTACACAGTAAGTATTAAAGTATATGTAGAATACTGATTTTATGTAGAACGATTTACTGTGTGAGATGATGATGTTTTGTCTGCAATTTGCAGGGCCCTCGTGGGCCCCCCGGGCCCGTTGGTAAGGATGGAAAAGATGGTTATCCTGGTCCTTCTGGACATGCTGGTTCCAAAGGAGAGCCTGGTCCAAGGGTGAGGTGCTTCTTTGACAGCTCAGACGTAGAACTGTTTCGTAGAACTTGTTTCGGCATCCTTGGAAAAGTTTTTTTTTTTTTTTTTTCATGCTATGCTTCTTGTGAGTTATTGCGACTTGATCATTATTTTGTCCCAGGGAAGACACGGGGAGACGGGACCTCCAGGTCCCCCAGGTCCACCAGGAGAATGCTGCAACATGGCTTCATCAAATGCACCAACAGATAAGGGGCCACCCCCACTGCTGTCGCCCCTCGATCAACAGCAGAAGTCCAATGATCCAGTGTGGTCACCAGTCTGGAGGTATAGCCAAGATGAGGCCAAAGCAAATTTGGAGGACAATGAGCAGATTACCGCTGCCATAAAGTCCATTAATAACCAGATAGAGAGCATGGTAACGCCAGACGGCTCTCAAAAAAACCCTGGACTGACTTGTCGGGATCTGAAGTTTTACAATCCTGAACTCAGAAGTGGTAAGTTCCAAACTGTCCAAACCGTTTTGTCTTCATTTTGATTGAATAAATTGAATTAAGACATTGAGTTATGTCTTGTCGTTCTGTGTATAAGGCATCTGATTTTGTCCACTCTGTCGTTTGAATAGGAGAATACTGGATTGATCCTAATGGGGGCTGTAAGGTAGATGCTATTAAGGTGTATTGTAACATGGAAAGTGGACAGACCTGTGTGAAAGCCGTCGTAGATACTATACCCCGTAGAAAGTGGTGGAACCAGGAGGGGAAGCCAAAGGAACATGTTTGGTTTGGCGAGTCCATGGAGGGAGGATTCCAGGTACTCTAATTCATTAAGATCAGTACCAGCATACCAACATAATAATTTAGAATGAAATACGTGTAAATGGTACAGAAGTAGTCCACTGGTTTCTGCAAATCAGATGCTCTATTATGAAGATGACATATGTACGACATCGTTTGTCGCATACGAAAGTAGTTAGGGGGGTTTTCACATTAGAAGCGCCCTCTAAAAAATGTTTTATTATCACGTCTATATGTACAGTTTAGCTACGGCGATGTCAGTCTACCCGAGGGGGTCTCCGAAGTCCAGCTGGCTTTTCTTCGCCTTCTGTCTACGTCAGCCACTCAGAATATAACGTACCACTGCAAAAACAGCATCGCGTACATGGACGCTGAGTCCGCCAACGTAAAGAAAGCCTTGAAGTTATTGGGCTATGCTGAGGTAGAAATCAAGGCCGAGGGCCCAAGAAAAACGACTTACACTGTCGAGGAAGACGGCTGCACAGTGAGTACAATTTTCAGTCTTTTCCCGTGGTGCCATGTGTGGCTATAATGATTTCATGACATTTTTTTATTTTGTTGCGTATGTAAATGCAACATAAACTCCCTACATAAAGGATTTCTATTTTATTAGAGACCTTGATGCTGATGCTATCTGTTTCCGCAGACACACTCTGGTGTATGGGGCAATGCAGTGTTAACCTTCACCACACACAAAACAACCCTTCTCCCAATCGTGGATATTGCCCTTAAGGACATCGGAGGACGAGACCAGGAATTTGGAGTCGATATTGGTGCTGTTTGTTTCTTGTAAGATTGTTCCGTAAGGTTTTGTCCTCACTCACCATTTTATTAGTGGTAGAATAAGATGTTGAATTACCACAGTAAATGGTTTACTTCAGGCGTGTATGATGTATGTTTAAAATCCTGTATCTTAAAATGTGTTTAGTTCTTAATGAGATCTTCATCGTAAAGATAAGACCATTGTAATTGTCAGTTTGTGATCTTTGAAAATTGTAGGTATACTTGAAACAAGTTATTGTGTTAATTAAAAGAATACTGTGCAAATAATTCTTTTCAGTAATACACTACAACGTATGCTCTCAGTGCTATGGCATTAACTTAAAATTCGCTATTGTTTTTCCCTCCACATTGAGTATTTACTTACAGCATGTCACGTTAAGCTATAGCGATATGGGCCCTTCACAATCGAGAGCACCCACTGTGTTAGACGATATAAAATAAAAAAACATTTACTGTACTTGTTTCATTCAGACTGTTTTTTTACATGACAAGAAATAACTGAGGCCCAGAAGTAAGTATTTGATGCTTCAATTACGGACAATTTATATGTTTAAGTGCTTTCGGTTTCTGAAGATGTTATTCAATTGTTGAAGATAAAATTAAGAAACATCCACGCCTTTGTATTGTGATTGGAGTTTTTATGAGATATCATCGTGAATGATGGGAATTTGGCATGTGATATGGTAGGGATATGATTTCCATGATTTCCAATGGTCCAAACTGTACAGACCGCTGTGAGTTCCAGGAATAGAACCTAGTGAAATGAATTAGTGACTGCGAGCTGGGTGGTCTCCACAGAATGATCGTCTTTCCTAACTGCGGTCCATTTGAGGTAATTCTATAAAAGATAAATACCGCAAGAACATAGTTTGATGAACTCAAGCGTTGCGGAGTGTATGGGCAGAAGCCAGCTTTGGAAGTGAATTCCACGGAGGAGAAGGCACCAGATCTTGATGTTAATTTATTTATTCCAGCCCACCCAGTGTCTCAAAATGTATTGTAAATACCGCCCCGCCCGGCATTTAGATCGACCTTGTCAGCAATTCCATTAGTATTTGCTTACAGTCAGTTATTTTTGAAATGCTCTTGTCAAAAGTGGCTCATTCTTGTACAGATAATTACTAAAGTGTCCCCGAGATTTTTATTCAGTAAGTGCACCCACCACCCACACCTCAATACATGCAAATATTAAAGGTTTTCGTTCGAAGCTCACATTCATTATTCAATTGGACTAACAAATCGGTTAATTAAATACTTATCATTTAATTCAGACAGCTTCTTATGCACTTAATTGGCGCATCGCAGGGGTGTCTCTCTAATATTACTGATTCAAAGAATTGCTGCCAGGATCCATACAAAGTAAGTAAAATTAATTGTTTAATTGACAAATTACTGCTGACAAATCCCCTAGAGTACCAAACCCACAACCCCAAACTCGGTTCAGATGCTTACCAGTAGGGAACATTCAGACCACTGGCCATGCTGCCCAGCTGCAGAACCGCAAACCCAAAGACCCCAGCTACTCATGGATACGCAGTACAACAGAACCTTTCCACGTTCATGTGAAGTGCGTATGACACGAAACTACTGAATATTTTAGCTGATCGATGGGAGGAACCGTAATTCTTTAAACATGAGCTGTCTTGGATTGACTTCGCAACCATGTTTTGAAGAGCGTTATTTAAAATGATAAACAGAGGACAGCTGTTGCTAAAATAAATGGGAATTGATGATCGAGGGGTAATAGAATAACACATACAAACACCCCATTAGACTGCTTTCAACAAAACAAGATGCCTGTAAATAGCTTGTCCAGATAGCTTGTCCAGATAGTTCTAACCTGAAACCGCAGACATCAAACAAGTTCACAATCTGAGCTACAAGTAACATTTTTGTCATTTAGTATCCGCTCTTCGCCAGAGCGATGTACAGAAGTGCCGTCGTTTAGGGGTTTTACGTGCAATAACCGACACTGAGCTGCCATGCCTTCTTGACGAGTACAGCAAGAAGAATTCTCAAGTCTTTGTGACTGCCTCCCTAACAAGGCTGCGATGTTGAACGAAAGGTACATTTCTCAGTCAGTCCTACTGCCAAAATAGGGTTTTCATCAACGGAGCAGAGCCAAATTCAATAGCATGTCACTGTAAATACTTCATTTCGGTGATTCATTTTGTCCGACTCCCTGTATGAGACCAGTGCGTGTCCTCCCCATCTGACATCATGTGTGGGAACATAATTGGATCATTTTATTGTGCTAATTTAACACAAGTGAGGGTGTGCCCAAGGTGCTCAGGATTTCACTGTTTTGAGAGATCAGGAAAGTTGGCCACATAGTTGGTGCCTAATTGCAGCACTCCAGAAATATTGGTCATCCACAGACACAGACAGCACTATGCTTTATATGCACATTTTCATATGTATAGGCTACAGGGATTAGCCTCTTGTGAGATACCTAGAACAGGGCAACCTTCACACATGGACAAGTGTTTCCAAGTGTAAATTTTTTTTTTGAATTGTCAGATTCAAGCCCGAAAACCACCAGACCCTGTGGACCTCAGGGACTGGAGTTTGGCACCTCTGGACTATCTCATCCATCTCTAAAACTTGTGTACTTGTTGCCCTGTTTCAGGCAGCTTACAAGAGAGATGAAATGCTACAGTTTTACATATGAAGACATGCATGTAAAACAGAGGGCTGTCTGTGTCTGCGGATGGGTACAAAGTAAAACAGTAACGATACTCTATTGTTGTTTTCCTGCGAATTCCTGTGCAGCAGGCTGAACATGAAAAAAATGTTATAACACTTACAAACGCTTACAAATGTAGGGGGCGGAGGTTTGATTTGCTCCACTAAGGATGCCACTGCAGACCCAGAAATCTGAGCTAGATGGCTCTGTTCTGAAAGTGACCTCAACCTGAGCACACAGAGGCTCGTGACCCGTGGCGGGTATGATGCGCCGTGCGTTACCTGTTCTATGGTTGGTTTACACGCCATGGTGTGTATCTTTGCTAGAGGCACAGCAGGAAGGGGGTAAGTGTCGCAACTCATTTATAAAAAAAAAGTGATTTAAAACAAAAATGCATTTTTCATCTCATGAAAAATTATGTTTAGCCTGCTTTTCATATTTTAGAAGTTGATAAAAATTATTCTTGAAAATAGTTTTTTGTCTACCTTTTGTTATTTAAGATGGTATTTATTATTTAATGTATGCATCATTTTTTTTTTCCTAAGCAACGACAAGCGGCAAAATTATCTAAATGATCTCTGTTCTCTCACCAAAAAAGGAAAAAAAAAGAATAGAGTTAGAAAATGCATGATGAAGGAAAGAGTTAAAAGGTTTATTTCACTTTCAGATATCTGCAATCTTATATTCCCATGTCATTGCGGCCAAATGGCAATTTATTAACATAACGGTCTAAAGCAGGGTCTTCCATTCAGTCAATGTTATTTACGTGCCATTAGCGATAGTTGTCAGTTTGTTTGTTTCATGTGGTGATTAAACCATTTAAATTTACAATGCATAAAGATACATTTGCCTGTTTTCTATTAATCTGGTTGGCTTGGAGAGCATTTAGTTTAAGCTGAAAGTCACTCAATGGCAATTCATTATGAATTGTGGAAAATAAGATCCACAATATAAGGTCGAGAGTTACTGTAGAAACTTTGAATATTAGGCTTCGTGAATTTAAATAAAGTTTTTACAGTTTATATATGCCTTTTTGTAATTAATTAATATGTAATTTGCAATTTTATCTGTGCTCTTTTTCACCACATTTGATTTATTTCTAAATAAGTAGCGGTGTCTGTCCACTCCACTGCTATGAAAGGGTCATGAGTCAAAGCATTCTAATGCTTGTAATAGGATGTTTCCTTAGTCCTGATGACCGCTGCTTCCTACAGCCGTCATTCCAGGGAACTGCGCTCAGGAAGCCAGAGCCGTGTCTGATCTGCACGTGTGAACTCTCTGTCGTTGTGTGTAATGACATCATCTGTGAAACGCCTGAATGTCCGCATGGATCACTTCAAGTTCCATTTGGGGAGTGCTGTCAAGTTTGTGCGAATGCAA
>JAOYSI010072251.1:0-15408 GCA_025775065.1 Hiodon alosoides
ACCCCCACCCCCCCTCAAATATAGTTATGCAGATCACATGCTTTGGCATTTTTCCAGAGTTGGGTAGGAAAGGAGCACGTTTTCCAAAGGTGAGTTTCGCATGGTTCAGACTCTCATTTAATGTCTCCTTTGTTGTAGCCGTTTTTACCCAGCATTCTCTTCCCAATAGGCGGGTAGCGGTGGAGGGCACAGGTCTTGTGGGTTTGTTTGCGGATTCATCCATTACTTCTGTTTCATTCAGTTGGCTATATTTTTTTATATCAGATCACTGGGTCAAAACTTCTGCTGTTTGGGGGTGTCACGTGCACGTACTAACTTGATATTCAGAAAAATGGTGTACCAAGTGTTATTAGACCATTAAACAAAGATGTACAATTAAGAAATACTTCCTGGATTTATATTGCACACTTTACTGTGCTCCAGTGAAATGTTTTCTAAAAAAAAACTTGAATCACTGAATCGAGCAATAGTAAAACCATATGAAGAAGGGAACGTTTATATGAGTTATATATTAAAGACTTTCAGTTAATGATACAAACCAAAACTTTAATCCACTTATATGTATATAATATATTACACATATTATATATTTCTAAATATATAATATTATTCTTTTTACACATTCATTCTAAAAGTAGCCTTTCTCAGTTTCTTCGGAAAGATCATTATAGCCCTTTAGTGATTGGGTAATTACTCCTACTGCGTTCATATTTGTCAAAAGGTGCTTTTACAATTGAGAAGGTTTGTCTGAGACAAGTCTTTATCACAGGCCACATTCTGGTCACAGCGAATCTGAGGGGTTCCCTCCTATTGCCACCCTGGAAGAAGCACTTGATGAACCGGACTGAAGCTCTGGTACGGGCTCCAGGAGAAACAGCTGCAGGAGTAAACCCCTGAGTGCTCCTAAGAGACAACACGAGAAGCACTTGGGGCCTTGAAACCCAGCCCCAGTACCCAGCCCCAGTACCCAGCCCCAGTACCCAGCCCCAGTACCAGCCCCAGTACCCAGCCCCAGTACCCAGCCCCAGTACCAGCAGATCTGGAATGTTTTGCCAGTAGACTGTGGCACACACGCACGCCCACAGCCTTGTTTGTCACAAGTTAGATCTGGGTCTTTTTGTCCCAGAGCATTATTTCAAGTTAGCAGCCATCCCTCCCTGAACTGTGATGGCATCCATAATTGCAGGGTGGATGGCTCATTGTGGAAGGGGAAAGCTTTCTTCAAGTTATTTGCTCACTAATGAAAACGGGCCAAACATTCAAATGCTACTGAACTTTCGAAAAAGACGCTGGCTGCTGAATCTTGCCATCTTTGTGCATGTGTGGTGTTTTTGAATGTCAAACACATTTTATTACTCCTGATTTGATCTCTCGTACTTAATCTTATTCCTAATTCCTGAAGTGAAGAACACTGGGAATCATGCCATTTTTTCTGTCTGTACATTTGCAGTTACCATAATACAGCAAGTAAAATTCCACTTAAAACCTCAACAAGATGTGATGAATGGTATCGGCCCATGTAATTATAATAAAGTGTATAAACCCCTTTGCTTCAACCACAAATCTCTCTAGGTTAAGGAATGGGAAACGGGTCCATTCTTGGCCGTTCTTCTTAACCGAGGTGCAGAACCATTCCACAGTAATCGGTAAGATTTGGTTGACCGTGCTGCTGATCTTCCTCATCCTGTTGGTGGCTCTGGTGGGCGTCGCGGTGTACCGCGACGAGCGGTCCAAGTTCACCTGCAACACGCTGCAGCAACGTCTGCTACGACACCTTTGCCCCAGTCTCACACCTGCGCTTCTGGGTCTTCCAGGTCGTGCTGGTCTCACCGCCCTCCCTTCTCTACATCGTCTCCGCGCTCAATAAGATTGCCGGTGTTGAGAAACTGGAGCAGGAGCAGGTCCCTGAAGCCGGCAGATCTGCATTTGGCTCCTGCTGTGAGGAGGAGTGGGGTTCCTGAGAGAGGGGAATGCGTGGAGCAGAGCCTGCTCGGAGGCGATGTCCCAGAGGTGGGGAAGGACCCCACCGAGCTCTCCAGCAAGGTGCTGCTCATCTACAACATCCGTCTTTTATTCAATATTTTTTTCCTTTTTAAAAATGTAATAATTTACAGATTCATTAACTTTCTCTGTGTAAAGAAAATCGAAATAAGCCAACAGAAAAAGTAAGCAATCTTTTGCAGTGGAATTTGTAAAAAGTCTCACATTGGGATGACAAACATAGCTGGACAGATGAAAAAGTCGATTCACAGAGTGCACATTGCTGTAATTACATTTTAGAGTCATTCATCCTATAGTTAGTTTTCAGTAAACATTTCTTGAGCTTTTATGTACAGTAACAATTTATATTACTGCAAAAAAAAAAAAAAAAATGTGCAGGGAGAATACAAATATGTTTAAAGAGCAAATTAACCAGTAACAAAATTTTACGCTTTTTTTAATGATGTTTGCAGTTTTTCTACTTAGATTTACACCCCAGCCACATCTTGTCTAGTCAGTTTGACTGCATGACCTTTGAAATCACCAGAGTGTGAGATATCTTTGGAATAAAGATGTGTGGTTGGTTATAAAAAAGTGAATATGTCTCGACAAGATTAACTCATTGCATATTATGTGGACAAGCAGCAAAGATTTTAAGTTTTAAAATGTTTGTCCACACACACGCAAAAAAATCTAGGCCATGGAAATTGTCCCAGGTTTGGGAAAAATTCACAGACATTGAATGTGTACTCACAAATTTATTTATTTATTGGTCCAGATTTTTTTCTTACTTTTTTAAACTATAAAATATCGAGACATTTTGACAGGTAGATTTTATATTGTCTGAAAATAAAAAGTCATAAAAGTAAAAGAAACCATAAACTTAGTACTTGACAGACAGATGGAAAAAAAATCTGTTTTTTGTATATTATCTACTTGTTATTGATTTTGGAAAATTGTAGAACTTTATTTATTGAAAATAAAATATATTTGTGAGACTTTTGTAGTACAAGTTAGATGTGGCGCAGAGATTGCTGTTCAAAATATTTCCACACGAGGTCCCTATTAGTCAAACGCATCAGGAAACCAGGCTCCTAAAAAACTCGCGCAAAGAATGTGACAGCAGAGACCCCTCCAGGAAAACATTATCTCTGTCAAAATGTTTTAATCCTCTTAAAGAAAGGCTTTTAAAATTATTTTCAAGATATCTTAAAAAACGTAGTGAATACTGAAATGAAATTCAATACTTTATGCTTTTAATGTAAATTTTATTTATAAGTAATATCAAATCATTTGATAAACATTTTATATAATAACTAAAATAAATATCACAAGCACCTACAATATTAAAATTGTGTGCATTTACCCAGGGATAGGCATGTGTCAGAGATGGTTCCGGTTTATGTTCAACTCAAACCCAAATCGGTAAATTGCACGAATTTTCATAGTAAATTGCCGTAGTTGACCAAGCGCTCAGTGTTTCACTGATTCGAGATCAGGCAAAACGTTTGCGAACTCCCGGTTTAGACCTTAAAGCAAGGGGTAACTCAATGCATGTTCAGTTTAACAAGACGTTAACTATCTTGCGTAATGCGGTAAAGTTGACTGGTTGGTTTAAAAAGGTCGTTAAAAATAAATTGTCATTTAAAATAAGTCATTAAAAGCGACTAGACCTAAAACGTATTTTCTGTTTTATCTTTCTTTCATGCCAACTACGTAGATTTAGTTTATTGTCAAAAAAAAAAAAAAAAAAAGATTTTGATACGTGCACACTTTAATCTCCTTTGAATTTGTTTTTAAAACACTTTTGATGGAATAATATTCCATACGGTTATACCCTCCGACACTCCGTCTTCTACCTCTTTCGAGAACTCGGCATTTGTTAATAAGTACATGGATGCTCCACATTCACAAATAATTGTTTAAAGATTATGTTCAAGTGACCGCGGTGCAATTTTCCAAACCGTCCAGCAGGAATCACTGCAAATGCCTTTAGCTACTCAGCCAGTGGGGTGCTGAAGTCCACCGCCACCGACAGTCAGTTCAGCCGAGGCTTCCCGAACGCTCACATCAGTGTCAAGCAACATAGGAGACACTAACTGGACAAAGGTGAGACATACGGTTTGATGCGCCGAGGTAGCTGTGATTTAGTCAAAAACGATTGCTTCGATTAGGCACTTGTGTTTTGTTTAGTTTTTTATCAAAGAGGAGGATTCTAATGGAAGCAGCAGGCTAGTGAAAATTAGGGTAGAGAAAGGGGAGGCTTATGCGCTTTCACTTCGGATTGAATAGCTAGCTGTTAGCCAATTGCTATACGAATGGACCTGGAAAACTATCGCTGTATTTCTGTGTCTTTCGTAAAAACACGATTGTTCCTTTTCACCCGTAATGAAGAGCAAATGGATAAATAGCCAGTGGCATTTGCTTTCCCAGTCTTACCTTAAAAAAAAAAAAACACATTCTGTTTAATAAAAGGATTAGACAATGGCCATTCCTCGGTATAATGCTATTTCAACTATTATTCATTGTCTGGAAAATTACAATACCACCCTTTGTGTTATTTTCAAAAAATGATCTGCGTAGTGCTTGCTTTCGTTGCAAATTAAATGAAACATCTGTAGCCAACTAGCTAGCTAGGGCATGTAAGGGGCGATTGGAATATGAAGAAGCAAGCGTGGAGAGTGCGCGTGATATAGAGTGAGGGCTTTACATATTCATTTGGGTATGTATATTGTGAGGCCTTCATACGCCATTGTTTTAACCTTAAATATAATTCGGTTGAGCCGGTTTTTATTATTTATAACGAAACTGGAAACGTTGACCAGAATTGCTGTGTAGTGGCAGCTGGAACTGCCAGGAAGTGAATCGGCTCTGCACTGTCTGTATCCTGATTGGAAGACGATGAGCAGGAACACCGGAATTGCAGAGCGCAGTATTTTTCACATTGACAATCATTTCTTGTTCATTTTTATGCCGTGACGTTATCGTTACATTTCAAAAACGAGAAATACAGCGCCGACGTCTTCTGCTGTCGGTTTTTTAAAATTAGCTCGAGAAAATATTCAAGCAATATTTTTTTTTAACGTGGCCCAAGGTACCTCGGGCACAACAACTGAATTCATAATTTAGCCGTTTCCCAAAACAAGTCGGACGTGTTCCTGCTACTTTTACATTCTGTCAAAATGTGTCATGCCCGTTACTACTTTCTCAGACCGCTTGTGTCACCTTCATTGATGCAATGACAAATATAAAACTACATTGTCAAATGGCGCAAATATGTTTGGAGTTTCATTTAGACTGTTCAGGATTGCGCTCAGGTTTATAATCAGGTGTTTGGGGGACAGGTACACCATTCCTGAATCAACCATTGAAAGGTGGTTTCATGCTTCACATTTTGGCTGGGAGAACCTCAACCTTTAGTTTATTTCCCCCCTCCCTTCACTCTGCTACCGCTGCCTGAACACTCTTTTTGCGTTTCCTTACAGTCGTGATTAAGGGCCATCTAAAAAGTAATTAATGAGTGGAAGTGCAACAGTGAGCCCACCATTTGGGTGATGGGACATTCCTTCTGTACATTCTCAAGTCATCTCTGTTCTCAATCCTAATAACGGGTTCAGCACCACGCCTCGTGCGTTCAGTTCTGTGCTAGGTGTAGGGCCGGTTGGTTGCTCCATTCATAAATCCTTTGATCCACATCATTATGTATTTCACAACTCCACTCCACTTAAGTTACCATAGATACCAATTTCTGTAAAGTTTAATGCCAGCATACTACAACTGCAAGCCACTGCGTTTTTCAGTATTCTTTGCCTGCCAGCAATTAGGCCTATCTGTCGAAGGGGGTACTTTGCTCGATAGTTATCTGTAATGAGTAATTTGTGGGAGAATGGTTTTGTTGTGGGGTTATAATGAAAAACAGAGATCAAATTCAACTCAGGTTAATTTGGATTATCTAATGAATCCCATCTTGAGTTCTAACATGAATTTTGGCTTTTATTTTGAGGACAAATTAACAAAACTATGTTAGTTTTTGCTGAACTTTTTCTCAAAAACACTCCTATCGCAACACTGTTTCCGTTACAAGTCAGAAGATATCGGCAGGTTACAAATCCACTACACAAAGACGGCTATGATGGAACTAGCAGGGTATCGTGGGCTGGGTGTGAGAACCACCGTTTTAAAATGTTGGCGTCCCCATCCCTAAATGTGAAGACGGAAGAACCGTGGCAGGCTCTTCTAGGTTCAGATATTGTACTGAGGCCTGTAAAGCTATAAGTTTGTCATAGACTCTGGCCTTTCACTTCTTCAGATCCCGAAGTCCAAGCTGGGTGGGGAAAATGGCTTTCTCTTTACTTATTTTCAAGGTTTTCTCGTCAAGAACAGAAGCGCAGACCCAGTTTTGAATGGATGCAGGCCTGTCCGTTTGAAAATGTCGATTTAATAATTTACGGAGGGTAGGCACTTAACATTTGATATCCTGTGTACCACAAAGGGGGCTTTGGTAACCCTTGCCAAGCCGTCCACTGCCTTGTTAACCGATACTGCGTACCGTTGGCCACCTTCTCCACTTGTTGGAAAGGGATGATTTTCATTTGTTAAATGACTTCAGTTTGTTCACTGTTATCCCTCAGACCATTCATGGTCCTTACAATTTTTGGTTGTCTGTCTTTTTGGAAGGAATGCGGCCCCTTATGTATAGCACTTGTTTAGACGTTGGGATCTCCCGCTGGTGGGAACTGGGATTTCTGGAGCTGAGATTCCTTAACAGCCTGAGGCCCGGGGGCTTTTAAGGGAGGCCTGTGGCTTTCCCAGTTCCTCCACCAGTGGTGGCTTTAACCTATTTCTGTTCAGGCCAGGCCAATCAACGCCAAAGTTATATTTCGGAGTCCTAAAATACATAGGGAGTACCATGAACGCCACATTTGACAGTCACCTCCTGACCACAGCCCGAGTGTCTGATTCTGGGAGAGTGTGTTTTCATCAGAGAGGGAAAGAAGGAACGTTTGAATGGTAAAGGTTAACGCTGCCTGTGATCTCATACCGCAGGTCTTTGAGGAGAAGAGATTTAGAGTAGCTGCTCCTTGGGAAAAAAAAAAGTGTAATGAAACCCAGATTGGAGGGTATGTGTTTCTGCCCCTTTGCTCCATGCTAACATCGTCTCCAGTTTTTGTGGCAAATTCCCCCGATTTTGGGTTTGAGCTGTGCTGGAATGCCATCTCCAAGCCAAGATTGCTAATGTTCTTCAGTTTTGAGGTGAAATATTTTGCCCCCGTGTTCAGTTTATTGTCCTCGGTATGCTAATTCGGGGTGATGGAGTGTATTGACCTGGGTGGCTTTTTGTCTTTAAGAGCTGTTTCGGTCGGCGTGCGCACACAACTTTTAGGGGGGGAAGGGACGTTTATTTTACGTTGGATTCTTTCTTTTTCTTTGGCGAATTCTTCAACCCGCACATTTATATTTGTGGGAAGGGTTTGTCATTTGCAATGCTATCGCATGTCAGGGACGTTTGGTCGGTTCATTATTTTGTAACATCAGATGTGATGGTTGACTTAATTTATCGTTTTCTTTCTTCAGGGTGCCTGAGCGAGTAACCTCTCTACCCATTGGAAGCTATAAAGCCACTGGAAGAAAGCCTTCAGCTTCTGCCTCTGCATGGAAAAATCCCTTTGGTGTGAAGACATCCAAGCCAAACTGGTGGGACTCCCTGTTTGGAAGGACCGAAGATGTTCAACCTAATGAAGAAGGACAAGGAGAAGGATGGGGGGAGGAAGGAGAAACGGGACAAGAAAGACAAGAAGGAGAGGATGTCGGCGGCCGAGCTGAGGAGCCTGGAGGAGATGAGCATGAGGAGGGGATTCTTCAACCTCCACCGCGGCTCGAAGCGGGACTCCAAGAGCAAGCTGGAGATCTCCAACCCCATCCCCATCAAGGTGGCCAGCAGCACGGAGCTCAGCCTGACCGACCTGGACTCGGACAGCCTCAGCAATCGGGGGAGCATGATCTTGGACGTGGAGCAGCTGAGCGCGGCCAGCTCCAGCGACGACCTGAAGGGGGAGGAGGCCCAGGAAAGCCAGCGCGCCTCCGTCCGAGAGCGGGCGGCCCGCTTCGGCGCCTTGGCCAAGCAGAACTCGCAGGTGGGTCAGATCATGAAGCGCTTCTCCTTCTCACAGAAGAGCAAGGAGGAGAGCCCCTCGGAGGCCTCCACGCCCTCGGGGCAGAACTCGACCGCGCCCTCGCCCCAGGTGGAGGCAAAGCTGTTCGACCCGCAGCTCGGACAGAGCCTCCAGCAGCAGCAGCAGCGGCGGCAGCAGCAGCAGCAGCAGCAGCGGCAGCAGCAGCAGCAGCAGCAGTCCCAGCCCCCTGGAAAGCGGGTGCGGATCCCTGAGGTGGTGGAGAAGACCTTCCCTGCCGACCTGCGGCTGCCGGCGGTGGTGCCCCCGCAGGCGCCCGAGCCGCGCGAGCTGGAGCTGCAGCGCCGCAACACCGGTGACTTCGGCTTCTCCCTGCGCCGCACCACCATGCTGGACCGCAGCGCCGAGGGCGGCGTGTACCGGCGGGTGGTCCACTTCGCCGAGCCCGGCGCCGGCGCCGGAACCAAGGACCTGGCCCTGGGGCTGGTCCCGGGTGACCGGCTGGTGGAGATCAACGGGTGCAACGTGGAGAACAAGAACCGGGACGAGATCGTGGAGATGATCCGGCAGTCGGGCGACACGGTGCGACTGAAGGTGCAACCCATCCTGGAGCTGAGCGAGCTGAGCCGCTGCTGGTTGAGGAACAGCGAGGGGCTGCGAAGGGAAGCTTTGGATGTAAGTACCCGCTCCGTCCCCATCCCCGTCTTACTCCCAGCAGCCCGCGGCTGCACTGCCCTTGCGCTGCAGGGTTGGGTTCATGTCCGGCGGCCTGAGCACAAAGTGTGTTTTGGTTTTGCGTGTTGTGTTGGAGCAGCGGGGTAAACTGCTTCTGTTACAGGATGAGCAGCCTCTCGCACAGGCTGTAACACGTCTCTCTTCCGAAGCACAGGCGTTAACGCGTCTCTCTTCCCAAGCACAGGCGTTAACGCGTCTCTCTTCCCAAGCACAGGCGTTAACGCGTCTCTCTTCCCAAGCACAGGCGTTAACGCGTCTCTCTTCCCAAGCACAGGCTCTAACGCGTCTCTCTTCCCAAGCACAGGCTCTAACGCGTCTCTCTTCCCAAGCACAGGCGTTAACGCGTCTCTCTTCCCAAGGCCTACGTGGTCCTGTCCCGCCTTGGCTGTTCTCTTACAGGAACGCGAGGGGCCCAGAGCCGCACTGTTAACCTCTGGGGCCCAAGGTATTGTCAGTGTTCTTCATGTGCAGAGTTTGCCCCAGGAGCCCTTTGTCCTCCCTAGGTCCATGATTTACATTCGCCGTTTGCTTGTATCGTGCAGTGCGTTTAGACAGCCGGTGGCTTTTACACGTTACCTGTATTAAATCTCTGAATGCGTCCAGTTGGCGAGCGTGGAGGGAAATTGAGGGCACGCTGTGCCCCTAAGGGCCTCAGCCGAAGTTGTTTGACAAACTGGTTGCATTCCAAACCGCTCCCTGGTTGTCTTCTCTCCCCAGCAGACGACGGTTTTGCTGTTTTTCGCTTGGTTGTCTGGGAGCGAGGGTGATGGGTACAGCGCAAAATCTGCAGCAGATCTTACGGGAGGATCTGCAATTCACAACGCGCTCCCAGATTCACCAACCAAAAATATTTTAGTTTTTGGTGTCCAAGTAAGATATTTAATGTGGTATTGTGGATAAGTGCAACAGGTTTGGAATTCCTGTCCCCTTTTAGTTTTTAAAATTTTCAATACAAATGTTTTTCGGCACAATTTTGAGGTGTGTATATAGGTCTGCCTCGTTCAGGTGTCTAACACCAAATGTATTCTGCTTGTGAAAGGTTGGTAACACCCCCGGAGTATTGGATACATGTCTATCTGAGGGCATCTGCCCTCTTTCAGGGCCTCTGTTGTTGGGTTTCCCGCGAGTGTGGGTGTGATGAGGGGGAGAGGCTCTGATGTGCAATTCAAAAAGGGTTCCCCCGCCCCCATCCCGTTGAAATCCGAAGGAAGCCATCGTGGCTTATCTTGTATTTTACGGATGGCTTCCCTGTTGGATTTCAGATAAGGGAAGTCTGGAGTGGGTTGCTGTTTTGTATGTATGGGGGATACTGGACTGGAATTTCCTTGGCACACTTTCAAGGTCAAGAGCATGGGTGCGTTGCCCAAGCCTAACAGGAAACGTGCATGCTCTCAAACTTCCGCACACCTCCTCAATCACATTACCCTGATAATCGCTCCTTACGCTAACGCCTGGGTGCCAAAGGGCAGATTGGAGTCACACTGCATTGCTTGGTTTGAAAGTTTGTCCCTCAAACAGACGGCGACGCGTCATTTCCAGAAGGTGGGAGGCAGGGTGTTTCTCAGACCTGGTCGCTGGGCGACGAGGAGCAGCTACGCCCGGATAGCTCTTTGCCGGTGTGGACCGACGCAGGGTAGCGTGGTAGTGAGACTGTGTGCCACACGTCTCTGCTTGTCCCGGCTCTCGGTGACACCGGACCCAGGCATGTGCCGGAGGGCGTCATTACAAACAATAAGGCAGAGATGAGATCAGCGCGAGGTGGAACAACAGACGGCTGTCCGGGAGGGTCACGTACAAATCCAAGCGCTGCTGCTGTGAAAGTAAAAAAAATTCAAAATCAAAGTTTCTTGGTATGAAAGGGGATGTTGCAGATTTGTGACGGTTTAAACATGGATTCCAGCATGCTCAGTGAGGAGGGAGGAGCTTGACTGGGCCCCGGGGCGGACCCCATCTCTGCGGGCCTTCACCGCACAGCCTGGCGCCCCCTCAGGATACGCGTTAGCGGGGCCCCAGAACCTGCCCGGTCACCGGAGTGTGAACAACACGAAGGGGAGCTTCTCGCTAGGATACACCCATGTGGCCGTTGTTGTTGCCTGGAAATGTTCAAAGCTTGTGGATGTGATTAATATTAATGCTAAATACTGCTAACGTTGCCGTTTTTCAGTAGCTAATTCGCTTAATGTAATACTGTTTTATTTGGCAGCAAACTTTTGTTTGTTTTTTTTTCAATGGTGGTTGAAAAGCCTCCGAGATTATACTGAAAGGTAAAATAAACCCTGCCGTCCCGCTTTATTCTCGGCCCAGCTAATACGAAATGTTCTCTCCACGCTTCTAAAACAGAGGCTGTATTGTGTGGCAGATAGGTCTCCATCCAGACTGCTTGGAGATGATCTCTCCCCCTAGTGTTATTGTGGAGGCGAGTGGTGGAGAGTGGTGGCCCCGGGCGGAATGGGACGCCGTACTGGTCTCTCGGACAACCAGCAGTTGCTCTGCTGCTGCTGCTCTGCTGCTGCTGCTCTGCTGCTGCTGCTCTGCTGCTGCTGCTCTGCTGCTGCTGCTCTGCTGCTGCTGCTCTGCTGCCGCTGCTCTGCTACCGATCTTCTGCTGATCTTCTGCTGATCTTCTGCTGATCCATTGCAGTTTCCTAACTGCCTTTTCAGGGGATGTGGTTTTCGGTACAGAGTCACCGCTGAACTGTAAAGATATGATGAAAGGGGGTTTCCTCTTTAATTAATCTCGTTAGGCGAGGAACTGAAAGAGGTGGTGTCTTCAGAACCCCTGTTCGCTTCAGATTTTTCGTGACTGGAGGACGGACGCCCCAGGACACGATCGGCTCCCCCTTCCACATTCCCGGGTAGCCAGCTTCGTTCTACAGGGCTTAGCGACAGCGACGGAGCCTGGTGATGTCTTTTTCTGCGGGGGGAAGCCAGACCCTGCCCTTTGTCCTGTCAAAGCGGCCATTTCGGATCTCCAACACCTGCTACCCCACCCTAGCAACCCCCTCCCACTCACTCCCGCTGTCTTATTCCAGCTTGCTAGATGAATCCTCTCCCATAGTGTGGTGGTGGGCGGGGCACCCTGTCACATGGGGGGGGGGGGAGATTTCCCCAGGTAGCCAGGGGGAGAGCTGTTCTGTTTCAAGGGCCCATGTGACACAGCGACAGTGAAAGGCGCGCCAGTTTGCCACTGAAATTGAATTCATCTGTGGACTGCTGAGCAGCCGCCGCAGCCTGTCCTCCCTCGGCCTAAGAAAAGGGGCTTTTTGTGAGGAGTGACTTACAATCCCCATTCCAGTGTTGGTTTCTCGGAAAATCTTTTAGTCGGAAGGGATAGAGAACCCCCCCCCCCCCCTCCCTAATCTGCGGATTGATGGCAGAGCGGCCGTCGCACGCAACCAGGAAGTGCAGGATAGAGCCTTTGTCTGCGGGGCGACCCCTTGTTTGCTCACAAACACGTGACTGCCGCGGAAACGGGCCTGCGTGCTAAGTGGCAGGAGGCAGTGTTTTTGTCTCATTAAACAAACGCCGGCGGAGCGGCCGGGAACCACTTAAAGGGGAAACGCAACGCTACGCTACGCAAGCTTCTCTGCAGAACGCCAGCGCGGCCCCTCACACCCACTCATTAGCTAATGCTAACCAACCCCAAACGGCTTACTGAACAACGTTGGGCTTTGGTCCTCCCCGTTTGCTCTGCAGAACGCCAGCGCGGCCCCTCACACCCACTCATTAGCTAATGCTAACCAACCCCAAACGGCTTACTGAACAACGTTGGGCTTTGGTCCTCCCTGTTTGCTCTATAGAACGCCAGCGACGTGCCCGTTCCCTCTGGGACCAGCCGACACATGTTCCTCAGGCCGTGGCATCTGGCCTCTAGTCCTCCAGAACGGCCCCGGGTTCTGCGTCAGCAGCTACGCCGGTTCGCACTTGTCAGTGAACCTTTTCCTCAGAAAGAGGCCACACCTGAAGTGAAGGAGGCTGTTGGCGTTCTGCGAGGCAGAGATGTGGGATGGGGTGGGGGGCGCGTTAACAAAACCGCAGGGTCTGTAAGGGTGGGGTAAGACCTTTGTCCGGACTTCCAGTGAATAAAGCATTGCCTCACAGGGCGCTTGTTTCTTCAACAGCTGTGGAGTGTCAGGCTAGTCTCGCTCTATCCACTAATTAACGATGCTGTGGAAACCCCAGGAACCATGCTGCCCTCTGTGGGGGTTGTGGGGCAACGTGGGGCAGTGTGGGAGTGGGAGCGGGAATGGGGGGGCGGAGAGTTTGGGCCCTCTATTTATAGATCCTGCAGTGGTTTTTACATTTTTTTTTTTATAAACGTCAAAGTGAAATTTTCCTTGGCAAGTGTCGGCGTGTAGAAATTCTCCCTCCATTTCTGAGGAATGCGTGCAGGGTCACCATAGAGGAAAGAGCCTGGGGTGTGTGAATCAGGCCCTGTTGCTCCCCTACTCTGGTCTACTCCGCTCTTGGTTTGATTTAGCAGCCCTGTCTCCGATCAGCCGGAAAATGTGCTGAGGATATACTCAGTAGAGTGGGGTGTGTTTGTGTGTGTGTGTAGAGAGAGGTGTGTTTGTGTGTGTGCGCGTACCTACAGCGGGGCGTGTGCGTGTGAGTGAGAGAGTGAGTGTCCGGTGTGTGTGTGTGTGTGTGTGTGTGTGTGTGTGTGTGTGTGTGCCTACAGCGGGGCGTGTGCGTGTGAGTGAGAGAGTGAGTGTCCGGTGGGGTGTGTTTGTGTGTGTAGAGTGGGGTGTGTTTGTGTGGGTGCGCGTACCTACAGCGGGGCGTGTGCGTGTGAGTGAGAGAGTGAGTGTCCGGTGGGGTGTGTTTTTGTATGGAGAGGGAGTCATGTGACTTAATTATCCAACATCAGGCCCACGTTGAAAAACAAGTTGCACTGATGTTGCTGTGTTCAGTAAAAACTAGAGCCACGAGCTCCTGTCCTCCATGCCTTAATTATTCATTCCCCCGCCCGTGTTAAGGGGCTGCTCCTCTGCCCTGCACCAGGCAGGCAGGCAGGCAGGCAGGGGAACAGGAAGCTGATTTCTGAGGTCTGTGGTTACATACATGTGTGTTAGGGCAGCTCCATATCTGTTTAGACACAGTGTACCAACATCCCCACTGGCAGCACAATGAACCATTCTCTCTCTAATTCTCTTCCTAGTCACTAAAGTAACGGTTGTGACTATTGAGCATAATGTGTACCAATGCGGCCCTAATTGTGTTAATTGGCTTGGCTGTGCGGAGGTGTAATTTGTCGTCCTTGTTGCTCAGCACAAAGCCTGCCGCGGGGGTGGGCGTGCCTGTGGGGGTGGGGGTGGGTGTGCCTGTGGGGGTGGGGTCCCAAGGTGTGATTAAGTGCTGAATCTACTATTGCCCCCTCCCTTCCCACCTCGCTCCGTGCAGGGTGCCACGGTGAGGGCCCGTCTGGGACTGTGTCTGAACAGCTGTGCAGCAGATGTCTCAGACACGCGCGCCGGCTGAGCCCACCTCCACCGCACGCACACGCACACGCACACGCACACGGGTTCAGTGGAAGCAGGTGTGGGGTGTTACAGGGTGATGATGAAAACATGACCCGTGGGTAAGCACGTTCAGAGACACTGTGAGGCACGTGACCCCCGGTTGAGTCCTCTTTCTGATATATGCCATTAGAAAGCTCTCAGTATAAGATGATTCTGTCGGTGCCGCCGTAGTAATGGACAGCATATTTGTTGTCGAGCAAAGGTAATAGGAATGGTAGTGGTTGGAGCCCTGGGCTCCTAAGGTGTGAGTTGATCCAGTAAATAGAAATTTACTATCCTGGACTGTAGTTTTTGTTGAGCGAATAATGTGAAACAAAGCTGTTTTTGGTGTTTGACACTTAAGTATTTCCCCTGTAAAGAGTGGCTGAGATAATGGAAACGGTGAAATATTGAGAGGGTGCAATGTTTGGGCTCAGGGATGCATTAGCATTAGCATTAGCTTCCCCTGTTTAACGGCAGCCATCTGTGATGAATCAGTGTGTTCACTTTAGAACCTCATCTCCTCCTGCATTGTGGGTAAAATCCATTTCAACTCAGTATGTCCGTCATAGACTGGTCTCTGCCCCCCCCCCCCCCCTCTCCCCTGCTTCTCTCTGCATCTTTCTCTCTCCGTCTCGCTCTGGCAGTGGGCTCTGGCATTTCCGCTGTCTTGGCATCAGTTCTGCGCAGGCTGGGAACAATTTTCTCAAACTGAGTATTTAATATGCAGATATATGTAAAATGTGGGGAAGGGGGGTAGCCCTTCTAACCTGTTGGCCTTTTGGGCACGTGCGTAAACTGACATTGCGCCATTGATGACCTTTTTAACCACAGTGGCGTATATAGGCGTATGTAAAGAATATCAGAGAACTGTCGGGCGTTCTGCCCTCTGACGGCTCTCTCATTGCCCGGGCTATGTGTGCAGGATGTTGGGTGTTGGGCGTTGGGCGTTGAGCGTTCTGCTCTCTCATTGCCCGGGCTGTGGGTGCAGGATGTTGGGTGTTGGGCGTTGGGCGTTGAGCGTTCTGCTCTCTCATTGCCCGGGCTGTGGGTGCAGGATGT
>JAOYSI010072252.1:0-12906 GCA_025775065.1 Hiodon alosoides
CGGCGACCCCGCTCTGTAACTTTACGTGGTCTGCCACTTCGTGGCTGAGTTGCTGTGGTTCCTAAACGCTTCCACTTACCAATAATACAATTTATAGTTGATCATGGAATATCTAGGAGGGAAGAAATTTCACAAACTGACTTGTTGCAATGGTGGCGTCCTATTACAGTACCACGCTCAAATTCAGTGAGCTCTTTAGAACGACACATTCTTTCACAAATGTTTGTTAAGGCAGACTGCATGGCTAGGTGCTTGATATTATACACCTGTGGCATTGGGACTGAATGAAACACCTGAATTCAATGATTAAGAGGTGTGGCCCAATACTTTTGTCCAGATAGTGTATATACATACACACACACAAATATACAGTTAAACATATACATATACATGCACCCAAATACCCGGGAGGGAGGTGTGTGGGCAAATAAAAAACAGGTGTCATTATAGATTAAAAGACAGCTTAAAAATAAGTGTCTTTCATTCTGATTTTAAAATACTATAGGTGGAACTGGTTATATTTTATTCATTTTGAATAACACAGTGCAAAGATCTTGGCATCACAACAGACGTCCCCCCTCTGGTAGCCATCAAAGAGTACTTGGATACAGGGAGCTCCACACATCACACAAGTTTAATACTCGAGAAGCCTTATCATTAGAGCTGTTCCCAGGTGAACCCTCTTAGGAGAGTTAACTTCTGTTCAAATCAAATGCTGAACTTCTGGGTTTTTTTTTGGAGAGACCTATAAAATTATTTGCCATGTGACACCAAAGAAAAAATAATACATTTTAGAATATAGCCACAGTTTGAGTAGCTAGTCAAATTGTATGTGCATAATTGGCAGTCTGTAAAGTGCGTCAGTGAAATAAAATCTTTCTATTTGCAGCTCAAATATGTTTATTTGATAAATTATTTATATTCAGAAAATAACTTTACACGATGATTTGCAAAGATAAAACATTTAATTAGTGTGTAGTATGAGTACTTTCAACACTTACAACATTAAAATTATGTAATAATATTTAATTTGCTGGCATACGTTTAATTTTGTGGTGCTATATTATGTTAAGTTTAACTGGTACAGAGCGAGCCTATAGTGTATTTGGGAGATAAAAAAAAAAATTCTTTTCTCAGTTTTTTCATGAGTCTCATGCGTGAAAGGGTTAAGTGAGACGCGCGCGAAAGAGGGGAAGGGATCTGAGGCACGCACGCGTCTTCCAGCGTCAGTGCGCGTGGTCTCAGCTCCAGGCGGTATGTGCGCGTGCTCTGTTCAGGTTGTTGGATGATGTTAGTGATGATGGCGGAAGAGGAGCTGCTTTGAGTTCTCTCTCAGTTTTTAAATTTTGATTTAATACAACAAACTATTGATAAATAAAATTACTACCCCTACTCCGTCTCTTTACCCGAAGCAATGGGGAACGAAGCCAGCCTAGAGGGAGGCGAACAACCTGGGGTACCAGGCTCCACTCTCTCTATGGCGGGAGCTCCGGGTTCCATTTCAGCACCACCGGGAACTGGACAGCTCATCAAGCCCAGTAATGGTACTGCAGCTGGGGGAGGAGTGGCAGTAGGACCTGGGATAGGCATAAACAGGTAGGAAAATTAAGTCAAATTTTTCCAGAGCACATTTATATCTTGTTCAACACTCAAATGCATTTTACATTTCATTTTTTGAAATTATACTTGTTTTACATTTTTGATGTGTGCATTTGCTGGTGCGTGTTTTTTTTTGTTTCGGTTGATAGAATTTAAAGCTTGACGAAAGAATATATATGCAATATCGCTGTAATATCAATTATTTCCGCGCGCGAGATTGTATTGGTTACTTATTTGTTTGTGAATGAACTGCAGTGTATTTCATGCTCAGGTCTTAGTCGTTCTTGTGCTGGGGTTTTATTCATTCTCATTAAAAAACATTCGAGACCAAGAACAACTCAAGTTAATTGTTCAGGCAATTCATTATTCATGCATGTGTTTTCTGTTCAGGATTTTTGCTTGAGTGTAAAGGCTATATTTGGCGATAAATGTGTTGCTATAGGCTACATGGCGGAGGCAAATTATGTGTATAGTATAGTATACCCCACGGTACGGCATTGCTCTTTTTTATTCGTGTAATGATTTACATATTACTCCATCTGTAGTGTCTTAGGGTGGTTAGGAAATAAATGTGCATCTGTAATGCAGATAGATAAAAGCGTATATCATACTTCATACTAGTTTATTATATTATTGTTGTATTAATTAGCAATACAATAACAATACACTTTGAGCAGAATTAGGGTAAATGTTTTATGTGTTTTAATTTTATGAAATCCACATATGGGAGCACGATTTAATGCTATTTTACAATTTGCCATTAAAATGATAAACGGATAATACATTGTCGTTTTCGTAACCTGATTCATATTATTTTTCCCGTTAATTGAAATAGAATTAGAGGAAATACATTATATAATACGACTTAGTTAAAGACGAAACCCGCAGCCTCTGAACCGAATGGAACAAAAAAAGCTTTGCATTGCCGCACCTTTTAAAAACGTGCGATTTATTTATTGAGGAAATATTGCCATACAAAACATAATACATTATTAATACGCTTCAAGAGTAGATTTGCACGTCGTTTCTGGGTGTAATGGCGGTGGTTGGTGTAAATGCCTTTACCTTTACTATTAATAACCCCGTAATAAAAGTCCATGTGAACAGATTGTATCACGTGAAACCAGAAAGGCATGTGTTCTCCGCCCATTTCTCTCTCCATTAAATAAAAGACAGGGGCGGGTTTCTACGCTTGAAATACTATTTTGTGCTCGTCTCTTGGCTATCAAGGAGGCTGTAGTAATCTTAATTCTGACCTTAAAATCGCACATCCTGTTACCATGCCTTTAATTTTTGGCAGATGTGGAAAAGCCATACGTTTTACTGCGTCCCTCTTCCTGGTTACTATGACCTGTTTTTTGTATGAAAGAACCAATCGTGCACATGACATTACTAGATATGTGTAGATTTCTTATCGTTTATGAAATTATAAACAGCATTAAGTGTTCGGAAGGAAACCATTGTACCCCGCCACAGTGGAATTTTCTTTGTGTGTGGCTTTTTTCATAAGTAATACAGAATGTAGAGTGTAGTGATGACTTACAACTGCCCTTGGTAATCAGCCTCTGATTGTTCCCAGGGTTTTTTTTTTTTGCTTAAAATCACAATGGATTTTTAGTGTGAAGCAATACTGATTGCAGGGTGGATGTGTAAAACCTTTTACACATGCAAAGGCACTTACCTATCTGCCACCGAAGACTGATGTGTTCACATTGGCGATTATATTTCTGTAAACCGAAAAAGATTGCCCCCCCCCCCCGTCTAGCAGCATCCTGTGATTGTATGGAGCGAAGAGCAGGGAGGCAGCTGTAACCGATACACACCTGCAGAAAAGGGCGCCCAGCTCAGCCCGCTTGGGTCCCTGGGCATCTCCGTAGGGAAGTCTCAGGGAACGTTGACACTATCCTTATGTATGGAGCTTGGATGCACAGTAAATTTGTCTATTATGATTTATAATGGGTGTGGCAGTGCTGTCATTTAAATTCCAACCAAATGAAGTAGTAATGTAGCTGTTGCTGATTGAAGTTGGTAAAGGCTCAACTGTAATGCTTTCCAGCCAAATAAAATTTCCTACCCTTCCTAATCTCTTTAAAGGTTTAGAAAGTAAAGCTGAAGAGGGATTTGTAAGCGATTCCTCCTGATCTGTATAGTCCGTTTTTATTGGTTGTCTGCAAAGGGCATGTAAATACACAATATATATAATTGTCAAAAAGGTAATCAAGGCCCTAAATTATCTCTTGAAAATTGAGGTTTATTCATCGGCTGTTCTGAATCTAAAAAGTTTTAAAAATCCAACCATGAAACCTTGCAGTGTTCTCAGTGGTTTACTCATTGTCCAATAGTAGCTCTAACGGAGTTCATTTCAACAAATTGCTAAAATAAAGACCCTCTGAACTGAGCAAGTTGAATGTGTAGCACTAAGAACACTGGTTATTTGATTTTGGGAAAGGCTGTGTCTAGCTGTACACATTACACAGTAATCCGGTTTAATGATTTCTTTTTTATAAATTTAGGTACACCGGTTTTTTGCCCAATTTGGAATTGCCAATTGTGCTAACATATCTCAGCTCGTCACCACAACTCCCACCACCACATGGGGAGAGTGAGAAAGTACAACTAGTCTCTTCCAATCCTAGTCGCCACCCCAATCTTTTCCACACTGCAGGCTACACAACTCGCACAAGATTCTCAGTGCCGATTGGAGGAGAGCCTGCAGGTGGCCACGAAGCTGGCAGGAGACACTCGTTATCGACACACCGTCAGCAACACACCGAAAGTAGCCACTCCAGCTTGGGCTGTGATATGCCAATTGTGCGCCTATGACACAAGCTAGATTGGAACCGCCAAATTCCGGCTCATAGGACTTTCTGTGCCCAGGTGTGCGCCTATACCAACTGAGCCACTCGGGAGTCCCTGTTTATTAGAATATGCTTTCCCAAGTAAGTCTGTTTGCTGTCTACCTCAGAGGCACCAATAAGCAATGACTCAAAAATTTCCATATACTTCCATTTTCAATATTCCATTTTCTGTGAAAATATGCTTACTGCACGTATAAAAACCAGTCACTGTCTCCGGTTACAAGCTCCATAAGCATTATTTTTGTGGTGTTTTTCAGAGTAACAATAAGTCTTAGACAATATAGGGTCGTGGTATTTCCATGTTTTTCCTCATGTTCATTCATTTACTACAGTGCCACAGTATGCTCTATTGATACCTAAATGATTTTACCCTACTCTCATTTTAAACACTTACTGAATCTTTTTAGAAGCTTCTGCCTCTCTGAATTTGTTCACACTGCAAACACTTGGAATTGCCCAGGGTATCCCCTCTTTTTTGTGTCGTTGTTAAAAGTAATTAGTCTAGTCAGTTAAGCCAGTAATTCATACTTGATATGTCTCCTGGTAAGTAACAGAATCATTGATTTTGAATTCGATCTTCATCACAATGTGATGAAATGTAAGAAATTAAAAGTCAGCTTTGTTGGTTGCTGTTGGATGTTGGGTCCCTGTCATTAGTAATTCAGGTCTGGGATATGACGATGAGCTGCAAATCACATGCATGGTTGCAATACTCAAGTACTCTGTCATCTGGCTGTAATAGTGGATGTTACAGGTTTGTAACAGGATTCTCATCTCGTTGTAATAGTGTTTATTTCCTGTTTGTAACAGGACTCTCACCTGGTTATAATAGTGTTTATTTCCTGTTTGTTACAGTGCCGTGTCACATTTTTATAACAACACTGTGTCACATAGCGCTCTATCACCTGTTTGTGATAGAGTTTTGTCACTAAGTCATGAAAGACTTCCATCAGCTGGTGGTAGGAACATCTTTCAGCTATTTGCAATGTCGTTCTACCTCATGTTTTTAAAAGTGTTCGGTCACAATATTAAACATGATAGTCCTTTAACTAAGTCCTGTCATTAAAAATCAGTAGTTTTATGGATTTTATGAGGCATTGTCCTCTGTAAGACACAGTAGCATAAGACCATAAGTTATAGTTCTGGCAAGTTAGTGTGCCCTTTTGCACATTGGCACAGTGATATTTTGAAAAAATCTAACCAAAATAATGTTTTCTGAGCTTGGCTATTTATATCCTTCGGTCCATTTAGTCCACTGGCTTTCATCTCATTCACCGATTCTCCATTATTATTAATCCCGTTATAAAAATAGCTTGAAACGATCAGCACAGTTAAGCAGAAGCATATGCATACATTTAACCAAGCAGAGAAAACAGAAGTATAGTATTTTGTAAGCTCGTAGACACTGAGATAAGTACATTTGTATAACTCCCTTACCGGTACAAACTGGACACAGCTAAGCAGCATTTTTCTCACACCCAGTCATGGCAGGATGGAAGGGGGTGGGCACCTTGCACATGGGGTCTGCCGGCGTGTGGTGGGCAGCGCAGTCTTCATGAGGCCAGAGACCTGCGCAGAAATAGTCGCAGCCCGAGGGAGGGAGTGTTCTTTCAGAGAGAAATGCCGCACCGACGCTCTGGAGGAAAGAATTACTACATGTTACCCTAAATACCCATTGAAAGGCAGTGGCGTGTGTGTGCAAGTAATAAAAATATTCCAGCAGAAATTGTTGTCACCACAGGGGCAGCCCTTTTCTCTTTCCTCTCCAGACTCTTCACTGGTTAATATAATAAAGCAATGCCCCCTGTTGTCAGGGTGCAAAAGAAGATTAATAGCCTCTGTTTAGTGCATTAATGCTATGAGTGGGCTATTCTGTTTAGAAACGCTGTAGTATATTCAGTTGTTTGGTTCTGACTTGTTCAATATGAAAGAAACTCTTGTATTAGATGATAAGACTTACGTGATGGATTTTTGTCCTCCCGATCACAATTTATCTATGTAGATTTAAACATGAATGGAGATGAAAGAAAACTGATCTACCCCTTTTAAGAATTTTTATTATTAAAAAAAGGCAAAAATTCTGTCTGGGGTGGGTGAAACTGGCAGGACTTGCTTCCATCAGCATCTCCCATCAGCTTCCCTGGCGCCTGTAGGCATGCAATGTTGTCAAGAGGGACGTGCTTCTCCTCCAATCAGCGCTGAACTTCTTGCGTGGGCATATTTATAATGGCAACCACTTCTCCTTCGTGCAAAAGTAAGATTGGGTCTCTTGCTAGCCTTGTTTGTCATAGGAGAATGGCTTCCGAATTTGGCTTCCAGTATTGTAATTTTTGAAAAGTAGGCCGTTTTGGCTGTATTTAGTCATACCTAAAACAGATTTTTTTCTTCTTTTCATTTTCTTAATTAAATAAGTTAATTTGCTTGAATGCATACTGCTGTTTTGAATATTTATGCGGATTATTCTTGTAAATTGTGAAGGAATGATCAGATACAATTGATTTATAAAAAATTTCGAATAAGAATTTTCCCCAACCAGAAGCCGTGGATTAGGTCTACCTCCTACTGGAGGCACGCGATGTTGCTTTTAGTTCTGGCGACACGGAGGCCTGCAGCTCAGCCAGGGCTAACCTAAAGAAGGACATTAGGAGAGCCAAACACGACCACAAGCTGCGTATTTTCACAACAACTCTGACCCCAGACGCATGTGGCAGGGCATCCAGGCCATCACAGGCTGGGACAACCAGGAACCAGCCATCTAATCCAAGCTCCCCACACACTCTCCACCATTGAGGTGTTCTCTGCACTGTGCAGGGTCAATGCAAATTAGGCTGTTGGCCTTGATGGCATCCCTGGGCAGATACTCAGGGCATGTGCTGGACAGCTGGCCGGTGTTTTCACTGACGTTTTCAACCTGTCACTAGCCCAGACAGTTGTCCCCACCCGCTTCAAGACAGCAACGATTGTGCTGGTACCAAAACAGCCTGTGGCAACAAGCCTGAATGACTGCCGACCTGTTGCACTCTCCTCCATCATCACAGAGTGTTTTGAGAGGCTGGTCCTGGCTCACCTCAAAGCTTGTCTACCTCACTCATTTGATCCCCACCAGTATAGGTCAACAGAAGATGCCATCTCCACGGTTTTACACTCTGCTCTGAACCACCTGTAAAGAGCAACACTTATGTGAGGATGCTGTTCATTGACTTCAGTTCAGCATTCAGCACCATCATCCCCGCCAAGCTGGTAGTTAAACTCCATGACCTGGGCGTCAGCACCTCCCTCTGCAACTGGACCCTGGACTTTCTGACCAACAGACCGCAGTCAGTCATCTACCCTGCCTCTGAGCACCGGTGTTCCACAAGGCTGCGTGCTCAGTGCTCAGCAGACGACACCACAGTGGTAAACGATGACGATGAGTAACAACGATGAGTCAGCCTAGAGGGAGGAGGTCCGGCACCTGGTGGTATGGTGTGCCAAAAACAACCTGGCCTTCAAGACTAAAAAGACCAAAGAAGTCATTGTAGGCTTCAGGAAATCCAAACGCTGCGCACACGCACCACCCATCTACATAAATGGATCTGAGGTGGAGCGTGTGACCAGCTTTAAATTCCTGGGAATCTTTATCTCTGAGGATCACTCTTGGACTCTCAACACATCCACCCTGGTCAAGAACTGCATCACAGTGTGGTACGGTAACTGCTCCGCCTCTGATCGGAAGGCCCTGCAATGAGTGGTGAAAACCGCCCAGTACATCATCGCTGCCCAGCTCCCCTCCATTGATGACATCCATCGGATGCGGTGTCTGCTGAGGGCGCGTGGCATCATCAGGGATCCCTTCCACCCCAACCACAAACTATTTACCCTCCTCCCATCCGGGAGGCCATACAGAAACCTGGACAGCAGGAAAAGCAGGCTGCGGAACAATTTATTTCCCTGCAGCTGTTAGCCTGCTGAACTCAGACCCTCCGCACTAGCACCTCACCCCCACATCACCTCTCAATGTCTGTCCACCAGGGACCTGTTTGTAATATATTGTAAAAAAAATTATACTGTCATATAACCATTCATGCTGTCATATAATCATTGTCATTCTGCACTTTGTAACTTAACACCTGCACTACTGATGGCACCTTGTCTCTAAAAATTTTTTTGCACTACTCTTTGCGCTACATTTTGCACTTTCTGGGTCAGATGCTAACCAAATTTCGTTGCCTTTGTTGTATACTTTGTGCAATGACAATAAAGTTAAATCTGAATCTGAATCTGAATCTGATATAGTAATTTAATTAAGTTTAGGCTTGTCATTTTATTCTAGCATAATGCTCTTTGTTTTGCATGCCTGGAAAAGCAGGATGTAGTTTTTTTAAAGCAACAATTAAAAAACAAAACAACCGCCATGGCAAGGCTTTGAGGGAGGCTCTGAAAAAACTAGCAATCAGGAAAAGTCAGTCAGTACTTAAGCTTCAGTACTTAAGTGGATGACAGAAACAGAAACAGCAATATAACTGGAACAAAATAAACACATGCCTGAAGTCTAACGCCTATTTGTTGCAGGCAGGATAGCAATGTTCTAAAAGTATTTTGGACATTTTGGTTCTGTCTATGTGTTTCACCTGAAGTGATGTCAAAAGGAAAATCAATAGAATATTTGATAAAACAGAAGTCCATCAAGGCCCCCTTGCTTGGCTGGGTGATGCGTGATTGGCTGCTTCTCCTCAGTCCTGATTCTGTGCTACACTGAAACATCCCTTCCTGGGTGGAGGATGTGAGGAGTCTGTGCTGAACTGATTTTATTCCCTTCCATGCTTTGCTACAGCGGAGAGCTGCTGCTCGTTTTTTCTGTGAGTGATGAACAAGGACCATGCGGTCGTCTACTGTGGTGTCAGCTGTCACTCACATTCAGCTGTTTCCAATGGGGGCGTGGTCAGAGAGGTTGCCGCGGCGACGTATTTCCATGGCCCTTAACAAGGAAGCCAAAAGGCCTTGAAATCATAGTTCATTCTCTTGAGCTGTTGTAGGCAAAGGTACCGAAAAGGGCCTAGCTCACGCAAATAACCTTGAGAAGAAATACAAGACAGATTTATCATATGCCCCCCCGCCCCGATACTGCAGAAAAACAACACAACAGAGAGTATGCTTATGAGACAGGACAACACCCGAAAGGATCACTTTAAGCATCAATGTGTTATCTCCCACCTGTACAATGCTCCTGGTTCAAATACACATTGGTTGTTTTTAAATAGGTTTTGGGAACAGCTCTCTGTTTTTCTTGTTTTTGAAAATCAAATCATTGAACTGGGCCCACTCTCGTAGTTCAGTACATAGCATCTGTTGCACTACTGAATAAAATCCTTTGTCATGAATGCAATGAGACTGCTTTGCTTTTGCATTTGCTCTCTGGTTTTGTTGTAACTACTTTTTTGTATTTGTATTGAATCCAGCCCAGGGTGAGCAGAACATTGAGCGAAGTTGAAGGCACAAAGCCAGTTGATTTGTAGAAAATCTTTTATTTATTTATTTATTTATTTATTTAATTCCTCCTTCTTGAGTACTCTTGGGGCAGATTTTAAAATGAAAATGGGAAAGGGGAAAAAATAAAGTCATATTGCCAGTATAATTTTCTTTCCATTCATAATCACAGTACAGAAACAATAGCCAGACAATACTGATGAATACTCCATATTGTCTGTCCTCACTGACACCTAGTATCATAAAAAGAATGATGGCTAAATTGTCACATTGAAATTTAGTGCCGGCTCACTTTAGCACTGATAGGAATGTAGCAACGCTCTGCATTTAAGCTCACCAAGAAGGAGTTCAGTAAAACTGTGAGGTCCTTATCAATCTAACGTGGGTGGCTAGGCAAATTCATTTATTAATGTATTATGAATCATTCATTTGTTTAGTCAATGACCTTATCCACCAGAACGAACAAACACATATGCCCTACAACTTTGAACTCTGCTAGAGTAAAGCACCTTGGTGAAGGGTACAATTGCAAGGTGGGCTTTGAACTCACAATCCTTGGGGCCCGAATCCAAGGCTATAAGGCTAGGCATATGTTGTCATAAGCTGTCCGCATTGGGCTTTGGCAACAGTCACTCCTGTTTCGCTGTGCTAAAATGAGCAACATGGATCAAAGGTTTGTCTTTTGATCCAGTGTTTTGACAGCTCCAGTATTTCAGATTTAGTGGGCTGCGAGTTCACCCCAAGCCCCGGGGAGCAGATGGGAGAGGATAGGCAGACAGCTGGGGAACGTGGAGTTAAGGGACGACCAAACAAGACCAAAACAGACGTGTGAGAACTCCGCTGTGGCTGGCTGTGCCTCCAGAAGGCACCCCACTTTAGTTCCCCCACAATCATACAGGATATGTGTAACACTCAACTCATCTCTGTCCCCTTAGAGTGACTGGTCCTGGAAGTGTCCCGTGGAAAAAAGTACACTCGCCCATATTAAAGCAGGGCACGCTGGCTTTCGGGCATGCCAGCTGCCGCGGAGGAACTTGGCAGCTTGAAAGATGGCTTTTCAGGCACACACGTGTGGCGCCGAATGTGAAGCAGCCCACTCTCTTTGTCAAAACGCTTTAGCGGCTGTGGCGCTTACTGCACACAGCTCTATTTAGCATGGTGTGTGCACGTGTGTGTGGGTGAGAGGTGTTTGTATTTGTTTATATGTAAGTGTGAGAGATGGAGACAGAGTGTGTGGGTTTGTGTGACTGTTATCAGTGTACGTGTGATCCGCAGCACATACTCTTCCTACAAATGAACACTAATCGCAGAAGTGACTGCACTAAACAGAGCAGAGAGGGTATTCTCATAGGGAGCCTTGTCGATTCTCCAGTGACTGAAATAAATCCATTGAAGCAACAGCTGTGTTGGAAATTTTCAGTATGGATTCATGTGTATGTTGGGTAATTAAATAAGACATAGTGTGAATGCGAGTAAATGGTGGGAGTCATGTGTACTTGCCAGAGACAAACACTTGGAGGATGCGTTATTAGCTTCACCCACCCCTTACCATGATATAGACGGCATGTTCGTGACAGGATCACTTGTTCAGACTATTCTATTTAAAGCGGGTAGGCAGGTACATAGGAAGCCGCTTTGTGTGCAAGTCAGAGGTAGAATAGGCAGGTTAAAGGACCCAACGGAGAACCGCTACGAAACCCAAACGCTGAAAAATAAAGTGTTTCCTGGTCTGATAAATCCATGGATCCATCCTGCCGGGTGTCAACAGTGTTTAGTTTGATGGTGTGGGGCGTTTTTTTTTCCGTGGCACACATTGGGGCCCTTGTTATAAGTGGAGCAATGTTTGAATGCCACAGGATATCATTGCTGATCGGATACAGCCCTTCAGTAAGCAGTGAATTCAGCTTACTGCAGTGACCTCTTCAGTCACCAGATCTCAATCCAATTGAGCGTCTGTGGTATGAAATGAAACAGATATCCTCCAATTTGTGATTGCTATGGGACGTAACATGGGCCGGCATCCTGGTGTTCTGTGGCACACCTTTGACCTTTTTTAGTTTGTGCCCAGAGTATTTCGGGCTGTTTTGAGGGCAAAAAGGGGAGCAATTTGCTATTAGGTGGATGTACCTAATATTCTGGCCACTCAGTGTGTATTGTCCATTATTTGAGCACTAGATTATACCACTAGAGAAACGGAGAGAGTCTTAGTTATTTCATATTCTTTCATAGCCTCTAAAGAATGTGGCAAGATACTATACCATTAAATATCTTTACAGTATATTAATAAACTTGTTTATTGTTTTAATGTTTAAAAAACAAAACAAAAAACATTGATGTTGGGTAACAACAAATGCAAATTGCATTGTATTTTTCAATATGCAGACCCTATCAAATATATAATGAAAGCATATGTCATGACATAAAAAATATGAAAAACTGTACTAGTGAAATGGAAGTGGAATGCATTTCTGAGGGGAAAATTCCCCTTTCCCATTCTTGTAGAGTTTGGATAAAATTCAACATTTCGGTATCCACAATGCTTCTGACACCTTGTTGAGCCCATGCCCTGAAGAATTAAGACTGGGGGCAAAAGGAGCAACTCACTACAAGGCAGGTGAACCTAATAATGTGTGTAACCTAATAGTGTGTACATAAGAGAGAAAGCAGGCATGTGTGCGCGCATGTGTGTGTCCGTGCGAATGTGTGTGTGTTCGCATGCAGTTTGGGCGTAGTCTGGTGTATGGAAATCCCTGTACAAGTGGCTTACAAACTAGCTGAAACCCTCGGCGTGTGCCGCTGGCTGTTCATCCAACAGTAGAAACCCTCGGCGTGTGCTGCTGGCTGTTCATCCGACAGTAGAAACCCTCGGCGTGTTCTGCTGGCTGTTCATCCGACAGTAGAAACCCTCGGCGTGTGCTGCTGGCTGTTCATCCGACAGTAGAAACCCTCGGCGTGTGCTGCTGGCTGTTCATCCGACAGTAGA
>JAOYSI010072253.1:4429-21789 GCA_025775065.1 Hiodon alosoides
CACAGCTGGCTCCTTTCTATGGGCAAGGTCCATGCTAGCCCACACCAGACACTGGTCGCCATAGAAACACCACAAAGGTCACAGCCACCCCATTCACAAGGATTTCTACTACCCAATACAGGGCCATATTGGCAGGGAATTCCCGGAGAGGACATGAAAGAGCTGATCATTAATATTCATCAGTTTCTGTTTATCTGCACTTCACAAAACCTAAAACTGACTATTAGGAAACGGCAGCCTACTCAGCCCCCCCACGCGGCACTGAATAATTCATCCTTTCATCAGAGAGTGCAAATATGAAACGTTGAACTGGCTGGTAGAAATCTTCGTGAACGAGTCAATGTTTGATCTAAACGCAAAGACAGGCTAAACAGGCTCTGTGGAAGGCATGCACACGAGACATCACTGAGACACAGCTAGGGTGGTAAACCTGCAATGCGTCCCAATAGCCTCCAGTTTAAAAAGTGCAGTGATGGACTACTCTGACCATCTACATGCAGTCATACATCATTACTTTACTAAAGACTTTCCTTAGACTCCCATTTCAACGTTACCGAGATGTTGCACGTTACGATACAAACAGCGCAGGGGAAGTGCTTCAGAATCGGAAGATCATTTGTACTGTCATAAAACAGCTTAACGTCATAGAGTGCATTTCCCACTCAGCTGCCACAGGTAACGAACACTGAACACAGATCACCATTAATCATACTCAACGTCCTGTCAACACATCTGCACACTGCGTGTTGGTGCTTGAGGGTGCCCACACACTATACAAAAAAATAAAATAAAAAACAACCCAGCAAACGACAGATGAATAAAATAATAAATTATTTAAAAGAACTGAGGACACAAGATCTGGCTGGACAGAGAGAGCAAAAGGCAGGGATCATCAGTTAGAAAAAGAGAATAAAGCTAATTTAACCCTGAGCACTCTGCTTGTGTTTTTCTAACAAATATTGTGTTTTTAAATATAGCTTTTTCCCCCGTTCTTCATATCACTTAAAGCCTGGGGCGATGAGGTCATGGGTGGAGACAGATGCCTGGATTGTTGAATGTTATCAATGGAGACATTCAATCCCTAGATGGTCGGATGTCAGCGTGCATCTCTGTCTTCACTGAACCCATCTGTAAATAGAAATGAACCACACCAGCGGCATCGAGACACCCAACTTACTGTGCTGCCCAACGTCAAGCCCATGCATGGGAAACATTGATCCACAGTAACAATGGGTGGCTGAAACTGAAAAACAACTGAGCAATTCTGGCTTGAGTGTAGCGAGGGATTCTGTTGGGGGTGATGACGTCAGAGGCAGGCAGAGTACAGCCTTAGATGACGCGTGCATGTGCTCTGGTGATCCTGGGAGTCGCCGAAAGCCCACCCACACCCCATCAATGTCACTGCGCAGAGAGGGTAGAGAGACACACAGCTGCACGCTTTGATAATCCCTCATGGCAAGAAGGGTTTCTCAGACGGACCTGATGGCCAAACGCTGGTGCCTGGCTGGCCCCAAGATTATTTTCTTCCCACACTAAGCCCACAGCAAGCACCCTGAACTCCAAATGCTGCAGCCTAGAGACTCTGCACTTCTCTGGTCACGGAAAGCCTAAACAGCTTTCAAACTCCCAGGAAGGGCCAAAATTTTCGAAAATCCCCTTACAGCAGTAAGTACAAGTAATTATGCAAAAAAACTAAAAAAAGATTTTAAAATTAAGGGTGATCCATGTGCTTGTTTTTCCCCAAGTCCAATTAAATGGGTAGAACCCTGAACCCATTCTCTGCTCCGTCCAATCAGGAAGCCAGTATGACCCGCCACCCATTCTGGGCTCCGTCCAATCAGGAAGCCAGTATGACCTGCAACCCATTCTGGGCTCCGTCCAATCAGGAAGCCAGTATGACCAGCTCAGTGCACATTCTAACCACCAATACAGACCGAGACAGATGGAAAGCCCACAGAAAGGAGGAGAACTTACCGGTGTGATCAACTGTAGCATGTAAGATCAAAAAGTCAAAGGTTAGAGCTCCCTGTAGGACCAATTCCTTATTCCTGACATTGCTAGATTTTGCAGTCGGAATAACAATCGCAGACATGCTCCATTTAAGTTACAAAGCCTCTTCCTTACTCATAACTGTACCCTCCAATATCACCGTAAGTACATACAACAGAAGCACTGTGCTTTCTGCACAAAAAAAGCTTTTACAAATCAGAGACGGGAAAAACACAAAGGATTAGCACGTCCGTTAAAATCATCAAACCAGCTGTCACGTTTGTATACAATAATGTCATACCTATTAAAAAAGCAGGAAATAAGTCCTTCCTACCTACAGACAACTTCCCTGAAAACCCAGAAACCATAACCGGGCGTCTGTTTAGAGCCTGAGGCAATAACATTCATCAAAAGCATACAGCCAAGTAGGGCAGTGCGGTCACAGTTCGGGGCAAGGCTGTGTCGTGCCAGCATCACGGGACGTGGAGCGGGTCCAGCCCAAAGGACCGGGTCGGACCGGACGGGCACCTACTCGGGTTGGGCTGCAGGAGGACCTCCGTCTGCCTGAAGATCTTCTCCGTCCAGTTCTTGGTGGTGTCGGCTCGAGCTAACAGGTTCTCGAAATGGGCGTCCAGCTCAGTCTTCTCGGCCTGGCCAAACTTCTCCTCTGTGAACTACAGGGTTCAGGCGTTTAACCACAACGTAACCGTTAGCATTCAGATAAAAAGAAAGCGTACCCATCAGGAGATAACCTTCTACCTAACGTAACTAATCACGCTTCTGTACTCTAACTGAATTGAGCAATGTGTCCCGTTTAGAGTCAAACGATCATTAAAGAGGTCTGTTTCTTACTTTTTCTGAACATTGACTTTTAATTTATAGTTTTCAGCATGTGTCCGCTTTCCAAGTAGTCTCTTTAGCTTTTTAACACAAAAGGATGGAATTACCACAATGTCCAATTATTTTTGTCCAATAAGTAGAACTGCTGTTCACAGAATGTGGTTCACAGTTTATCAATAGCTAGGGGATGATGTCATCCAGAAGACCAATCATACATACATTAAACATATTTAAACATTCAGCTTAACATAAAGCAGTCGTTACAGCAGATGTGAAAATAAGGGAGTATGTTGATGGTGCAGAGTTAAAGTATCCTCTTTGTAACACAAATCACCCTGGATAAGGGCATCAGCCACTACTTAGCCACTACTCCCTAACATTAGTCCTCAGATCCTAGGCATGGTGTTTTAAAGCAGAGCAGGGTACCAGTGCGCCTCTAGAGCACAAACCCATTCGCCATTCCTGTGTCAGTGTAGTGACTCAACAGCGTCCTTTATCCCAGACATTACTCACAACCCTCCCTGTGTCGGGTCGCGCAATTGAAAACCAGACAGATCCAACACAGAGGAAGAAACTAACCTCTCACCCACTGCTCACATAAGTCGAGGGCATGCCTGCCCAGTGAGGGGTACTGAAGGACGCCCTGATGGGAGGAAAATGCGTCCACCATCTGAGCTAAACGGCCATCGCCAGTCTGCACAAAACTTAATAGGAACCCTCTATTAGACACAACAATCTCTCTCAGGCCTGGCAAGTTTTCCGGATGTGGCATCCATACAAACATCTAAGGTGGCATAGAACCGCTGTAGACCCCCCATGTACCATGTTAAATGAAACATGCAATTTTTGGCAGGTGTTGATATCAACACCATGGGAAAATCTCAGGATTTCAATGCTACTAAATCATATTTATGAAATTGCAACTCATTTCGGTAAGCCACACGGTAATTTGTTTTCGGTAATTATCCATCTCAGGACAAGGGTTTAAATTTAGGCGGGTCACACAAGGCTAGGTATTTACCTGCTAGCACAAACAGAAACCCTTTCCATAGCTGATGTGAAAATGCTGTGTTCCCATACTGTGGATAAACACTTCCTGGGAGACAAAATCCAGAAGCGATGTAATTAATGTGACCAGGAAAGGAGGGTTAAGGGCACATCTACTCACCATCTAATCTACACTAAAGGCAGAGCAGCGTTCTTTGCTTGAGTAGGCAGCACAGACGAAGGAGCGGTCACGTGACAGGATCATGTGACAGCACTACGGATCTCTCAGCTGACTGCCAGACACGCAGTAAACTCAATTTCGACAGGGACCCTCAGCTGCAGTGGTCCTGAGCTAACAATTTGATATTGGAGGGGATAATGATTACTGCTACTGAGTGGTGACTGTACACTGACAAGTGCACTAAACAACACTTTTTACTTAGTGACATAATAACGTAATCTGAAACACACATAGGCAGAAATAGACCAAAGTAAAAAGCCTTTTCAAGAAACAGAGCCTAAACTCAAAAATCTGAATTTACTCTGAAATATTTCATAAGGTTTGACAACACAAGGAAAAACCATCACATAAAAGTACATACAAATATGAGCAGGAGGCCACCTTTCCTCCAAATCACAATGCCAATTTTCTTCTCAATATACTCTACAGGGCCGTTGCTCTATAATGAAAAAAGGACACCTTAATGTAAGGAAAGCAAAACACAAAAAATATTATTTCCTCTATAGGAAGTACATTTATTTAAATAATATGATGTAAATTTACATAACAAACCACTCGCGCAGAAACTGATGAAACTATAACTAGGTTGAAATAATATTTACAATAAACCTTTGTCAATTCAGGGGGAATATTTTTACAGAAACTCTAACATACGGGGCATAACATATAAACAACCACAGAAACATCGGAATATTTCCCTAATAAACACATAACGCCGAGGTTTAGGTTTTTCTAGAGAGCTGCATCTCACAGGGCCCCACCTGAGCCTCCCACAGCCTCCAGCAAGCAGGGCCCTGTGGTTCCATTATGTGCCTGGGGAGCGGTTTCTATGACAGGTCCATCTACACCGTCACAGCAACAGTCTGGCTCACAGGAAGCAGCTCATTAGCAATAAAGCTCTCCATCAGCACCGTCCGGGGAAAACACCTGCCTCTAAGCCCAAAGAGGAAGGGCCGAAGCCCGTATTTCCACTGACAACTGCGTGACAATGCACACAGAAACTGCACATGACGCCTAAATAAATGTGCATTCTGGTTAACATCGTCTACCTGGCATTCAAACAGCTTCTGTGCCGTACACAAAGACGGGGTGGCTGGGTGGGTGGAATAAGGCTGAGTTATGCAAGAGAGGTTCCATCAGCTCCCCCTCAAACCTTTATAAATCAAATTCAGCAATGGGAAACTAAAGATGTATACTGCTAGAGCCGCCTGCTATTTATTAGCCACCATCACAGTTTCTTAATAATAATAATAATCATAATAAAAATAAATTTTAGCCTAAAAGATGTGCACAGCAGATACACAACGATCGCTTGTCAAAGCATTGCCGAACCGAACACTTGGGTGTCGGGGTTTGACCACTTTCCAGCAGTTCATTGCCTTTCTCTGTGTGGACTGATACACTTTGTGCTAACACGTAAATACCGGAGGTGTGCGTTTCAGAGGTCGGGATGTGGACACCCTAAACCAGGCCTACAACGGAACATCAATAATGGAAGCTTGAGTAATCCATACGTACTGCTCATGGTCTGGATGGACCCAAGACGGTTTTACTTTGGTTCGCGACTCCACTACACTCACGGCCTGGATGGACCCAAGACGGTTTTACTTTGGTTCACGACTCCACTACACTCACGGTCTGGATGGACCCAAGACGGTTTTACTTTGGTTCACGACTCCACTGCTTACGTTCATTTTAAAAGTTGTTTGATACAGACTTTAGGCTTTTTATAGACCCTTTGTCTAAATGAAGGCTTTGTTAAACATTTTTGGCTCATTAAAAATAAACATTATCAGAAAAGCCAACAATAACCCCTCAGCCCTTTCCCCCAATTGGCCAACAATGGAGGCCTTTATTTAAAGTGAAATCGGATATGGACAGCACATAACAACAGAAACCGATAAACGTCTGCGCTAGAGTTTTTGGATGTATGCCTCTTAGGAGGATTTCTGAATTTTCTATGACTGGCGGATCCACTGAGCGAGCGCAATGTGTGAGAAAAATAAATTTAGTCAGACAGGTATCAGCAAAAAAATGACAGAAGATTTCAAAGAAACGGTTTAAACGAAAGCCAGACAACACAGGTTCAGCCTTCTGACAGGTTTTGACTAGCAGCTCAGCCCATACCTTCCATTTCCTGACATCCCTGAACTAGGGATATCGCCCTGAACTAAAGGTCATTCCACAGTAGCCACAGGCTTTGAGTACAGCAAAACTGTAAGAGAGAGACACAGCATAGAAAGGAAGAGACAGCTGTTTAGTATCACACTCACAGAACAGGAAGGGCCCTGCTGAAAATGCACAAAATTGCAAAGGCTGTGGAAAAGTAAAGCAGAAGTGCAGATTAAGCGTTTTTTAAAATCCTCTAGGTTGATTTCTCTTTCAACCTCTTCAACAAGGGGCTATACTATCCTCGGGTCGCCTGTCGTTCAAAAGAAAACGCTGGGAGGGGGTCTATATTAACATGGTGATTTTTAATTCTTTCTAATGACCATGCACTGAACTGAAGGGAGATCCACCATAAATCTAGCAAGCAGCTACGACATCCTATCTCCAAAATGATGTTTATTTCCTCAACGGAAAACCATTTCCTGGGTTTTCCGTTTTGCACTCAGTCAAGTTTCTCAGCAGATTATTAGCTGAGGCAACTCAAGTTAAAGTACCTTGCTCAACTACAGTGGACCTTTTTGGAAAACGAACCGGCACCCTTCCAGTTACAAGTTCAATTTGCTGTCCTACGAAATAGATAAAACGCTAAATTCTGGATTCATACATTAAACACTGAGATCAAAAGATAAACATTCAAGCTTTGCAGCCAACATGTCGTTATCGTCTGTTAGGTCTGTTAACCATTAAAAAAAAATAAAAAACAACAACTGGTGAGTTAATCCGATAATAATCCGATAGCAAATAAAAGCATTAAAATGACGAGGAGAGTTATTTGTTTCAGAAAAAAACGTCTTATCCCTATTACTCTGAGAAAACTCTTCTGGCCCCGGCATACGTTTCAGCTCTCCTGTTGCGTAGGTAACTAGATTGTACGTTAGGAGTAGTGTAATCTATACACTGGCGTCACCACGGTAGGCAGATGCACTTCCTTGACATCGCCATCCCTCCCGGGAAGCCGCGTCATTATTTCGCCCGATTAAATTGACGGTCAGCAGCGAAGGGGGCTAAATGTAACTGGCTGCAAGCCGGCAAGTTTAGAACAATAACTCATTAATCTCCACAATAAGACCAGTAATTGATCCACAAGGATAACGAGAAGAATTGCAAGACATCTAAACATCAAGGACTTCATTATTTTTGAAAAATTGGTACAAGTACACAAATCTAATATTTAAGTGACATAAAATAATATTAGATGGCACGGTTAAGTGATTAGTGAATTGTTCATCATTACAGTTTTATTTATTTTTACAATACATACAAATATCAGCATTACACAAACGCGCCGGTGTCCGTTGACATATCAGCAGATCAAAAGTCACGAAAAATTCAACTTTGTAGAGAGTAATGAAATTAACGTATACCGTTTTTAGAAAGACAATAACCAATCCCTCACGAAACTTTTTTTTCCCCAGTTTTGAGAAAGTAACGTCACGACTACAGTGTAATTATGCCATTTTAGAAAACGTTTGGCCAATATTATGAGGCTAGGTGTAAATGAAAATAATTTAAAGTTTCGCTTTATAGTATTGCTGAGGCTCACAACTGATAACAGCTGTTATCGGTTGGTTTAGAGAAAAAAAAAAAAACGAATTCATTTAAATTAAACTCCCAAAAATGTTAGCCATCATTCCGCGTCGTTAGAAAGCTGACTGATCATGGTTTAGTTTAATCCCACCGCGACTCCAAAAAGTACACAAAATTATCTGATTTTTTAGCGCAAGAAGTGAACAGGATGTAGATTCAAGAAAGGTTACCAGCAATATTTTCCACACACTAGAGAGCTACATCCATTAACACCAATTCAGTGTACGTAGCTATTATCTCAACAGCGACAGTCACGTCCTACGCTCATGTGCCATACCCGAGACAGCACACGTATATTTGTAATTACTATATTGAACTTCCTAAATAGCAGTTAGGTCACAGTAACCATAGAAAATTCGAGGACATTTATGATTAACCGTTTCAACCGTAAGGGGACGGTAAGGTTAAACATATGCCCCAAACACAGAATAAATCAAACATTAGCTTAATAGCTAATTTCATACCTGAACAGCGCGTGTGAAAAAGACTCCCGCATCGGAGGCAAGTTTTTTGACACTGAAATCCATTCTGTTAACAAAAGCATATATTGCCTGGTCCACGCAACATCGGCTTGCTGCTACGGCTGGAAATTCGGGTATAGCGCTTTCCGTTTCTTTGATGGCTGTGACTTGACTTGAACAGAACAGCGGCATTCACTCGCCCGTGTGTGATCCGTGTGGTTGGTAATTGTCTAGTCGGCCTATGTTTAAAGGAGAAGCGATAGTATTTAGCTGCAGTAATTTTAAAATGTTGTTGGTTTAAATTAAACAAAGTGCACAAGCAAAATACAGCAATTCAGCCTGAACACTTTATTGATGAGAGATGAAAACAGTGCATCTGCAAACCAGTTTCGAGTAATTTCAGTTCAGCTAAATAATTAATAAAAGTTGCTTTTAATTTGTTAACTGGCTATGATGCCACTTTTATCTCACAAGAAAATAAATAACGAAATTGTACGTTTATAGTTCGTGAGCGAAGTTCGTCGGTAAATACCAGTTTGTCAGAATATAAGTTTTACCGAAATTTTAAACTAATATTTATTTTTCTTATAATCGCTTATTACGCGTTTTAACAGTTATTTCAATTAATTTACATCAAAAATATTCCTAAACAATGCTATATCATTGTTATCGACTACTTATGTCTGTGCGTCGAGCAAAGCCTATTCTGGCCCAATGCACACATATATATGTATGTATGTATGTATGTATGTATGTATGTATATATATATATACACATACACTTTTTTTCGCACTTTGAATAGGTTTCTGAAGTACACTTTTACTCATCCTTCCATACACTCTTGGTGGTTTTATTGTTGTACGTTATCATGTGGCGGGACACGTGTACGATACATTCTTGTTTAATCCTAATGGCGAAACTAAAACAAGACGTCTTTTCTTATTTTCTAGAACGTTTTGGTCTTTCCCAGGTATTTAGCCATATATATGCAAATATAATACTCGCTATTGAACCATCCAGTATAGCACCAGATTTGAGTTGACCTATTATATGTCTATTGGTTCGTTTTTCGTCACCTCCTACATCCGTTTGAGTTGAGAACTGGTCTGAAAGTTTGTTGCAATGGCAAATAAAGCAAAAAAAAAAAAAAATAGGAAAATATAGGGAAAAGAAAAAGAAAACTGAAGGGCGTTCTACCCAGTTGCGTTGGTTCTTAAAGCAGGTTGCTGCGTTGGGCCATGGATGAAAGAGCCAGGGGAAACCCTATGTTAGACCACATTTTTCTTTACTAAAAATTTCAGTTGAAATCTTAAGAGAAAACGCCTTGCGCACTGCTGTTCGCATCGGGGTTTTGTTGCTAGGAAACAGAATCGACGCGGATAGAAACGGTATCCATTTTATATTCCTTGGAATAGTTATGTTCTTCGCTGCTTCAGGTATATATCCCCATTTGATGTTTATTCATCTATCGATTTAACGAATTTATCGTAACATCGGCATTAATCCGGGTATGGCAACACATAGTAGGAGACAAATTTCAATAGCCCTATCTCCTGGATAAAGAGGTGCTGGTTCTGGGCGGTGGGATAACTGATTTCTGTACAAGGACAATTGGCGCAGGAGTTGCTGACAAAAATAACACTAGGTTAAATGTGCTGCTATTATCAAAACGGTTTGAAACTCCTGTACAAAAATGTATAATGTGGACGTGAGGATGAAGTGTTATTGTATTTGTTGTGGATGACCAACATAAAAAGTTCATGCGATTAACGCAGTTGTTCAGTAAATCAATGAGGATATAATAATTCGAGTAACATAGATATGTACAGACAAAATACATCAACATCAACAAAAAATAATATACAAACAACGCATTTTCTTATAACTTAACTCTCACCGACCAACACGATAGAAATGCGTATCCAACAACCGACAGCAGAGGGCGTTGTTGTCAATTATAATGTTACTTCTGAAATAACTCTAGCTGAAAGTTGTTTGAGAATAGCCTAAACATGGACAAGTTCATTTGGTATAACTGGAATAGCAAACGTAAGTGTGCTGATCCTAATGATAGTGGGTAACTGTGGGCTGCTCGAAGCGGGGACTAACCTGGCATCGCCACCATGAACAAACCTTCCTAAACAATTTGCTAAATAATAATAATAATAATAATAATAAAATTATTATTATTGTTTTTTTAAAAGACACTGGTTAACTAATTGCTTACTCGGATCACAGCTCATTTTTCAAGCAACTAAACTTTGCTTCAATGAGCTTTTAATGATTTAAGGAAGCTTCTACTATTGTCATGAAATCCACATTGGCTGATTTGAGTTGTATTAGTAAGTTACTTATAGAAGACTCTTAATTTGTCCAATAGACAAATCGAGATTGCAGAACCTGCCATAATAAAGATTGCACCGTTTTTGCATAATTTTTTATTGCACGTTTTCACGAAAACAAGAGTCACGAAACCGAGAGTTTAATGAACCTTGTAATGTGTGTGCAATGTTTCAGAAGTTTGTTTAGACACAAGCATATTGTAATGACAGCTGTCAGCATGAGGTCTAAAGTTACCTTTGTTTTTAGTGCTTTCTTAGCCATTGTGTATTGGCACATGAGAGAATTGGTGGGCGTAGGCATCCTTGAGGTTGTAGTTTTGTAGTTGTAGTTGTGCAAAAACCGACGTTGTTTCTACAGCCACATGGATAACCTACATAGTCAGTCTCTAAAATGTAGTGCAGTGGCCCTTGTATTATTATTATTAAATAATTTTTACATAGATTATATTTTATTTTACTAAACATATGAAATATCTATATAGTTAGGCAGCTTTTGTACTAACAAATGGGCCTTCCATTTAATTAAGAGCTTGAGACGAGAACGTTGAACCTGGTGTCTTCTTCTGAGCTCAGGGTTCTAGTGCCCTTGTCTGGTCTCTATTCCTCAGGCCAGTCTCACAGTGACCCAGGCCTACTTGGTGTGGTCCTGCACCCACTTGGAAAGTCTCTGTGAATAAGCCGAAGGGCTGACGGTGGAGAAGGCCTTGCCTGGATAGCGCAGGCTCTTCCATAAGTGCTCCAGTCTCTTTCTGAAGCCGTATACAGTGAAGACGTCGATGATGCCTACAAAATAGCGTAGTTCTGGCCGATCAATGACGTGCAGGGGATTTTTCAGGTTGGGCAGCAGCCTGCGGTTCTGGTCCTGGAAATCTCGCAGTTCAGAGTCCCTGCAAGTTCCGGCGGGTTTCTGGCTGAGCTCCTGTAGGGGAATTAGCTCGTCCCCCTCTGTGACACAGAAGCGCTCCGGCTTGTAGTCTGCCTTGTATGCCAGCAGGGCGGCGTCCTCCTCCAGAGCCTGCCCTGGGACAGATGGAAAGTCTGTATGGGTGGGGCTGGAACCTGCCTTCACTGACCTGCAACAGCAAGAAAGAAAGACAATCAGAAATTACTGTGACATTTTCTTGCTTCCGGCCCTCGACTAACTGTTTTATTGTTGTAGTAACGTAGTACTATCTAAAATGTAAACGAGCAACTGTGGTTTACCTGCCATCTCATAAAATGCTTCAGCTGGGCTGTGATACCTACTTCTTGGTACGAATAATGAGGTTGGAAAAGGAGTGACTCTGGTCACACTCATCATGGTGCAGAGGTTGGTGGGCCAGCAGCAGACTGTAGTCCAGCACGTTGATTCTCTGCAGGAATGTTGTGTCAATCTCTACCTGCCGAACCAGCCAGGAGCGCTGCTGCCCTGTCAGTAAACAAGTAAGCAGACACCAATGTCTGATGGCTGCAGCGGGGTAAGCTCGCATAGGGAATTCCAAATTCTCTCTGTTTCGCAATTCAGGGTATTTTAATTCCCCTTAATCTACCCCTGAAACATTTGTTTACATTGATTAACTATCACCACATTTTAACCAGGTTCTTCATTATAGTTAATAGTATATTAATATATATTATAGTATATATATATATATATATATATATATATTTTTTTTTTAAACACATACAAAAAATCATTCATGGTCCTAGCAATACTGCATGGAGTGACATTAAATTCAGTTAAACAAATATGTCATTTTAAATCATATACATCCCAATTCTGCTAAATCATCGGATATGTTCCTCATTGTTTTCAATTATTTTGTTATATTTATAACTATATTCACAGCAATGTTTACCGTATAGCACCGTTCTTACCTAAAGTTATAAACTTTCCCTCAAAATTCATATCTTTCAGAACCACAATGAGCTGGCTCAGTTCAGGCGATGGGTCAGTCCACCTGCTCACCTCACAGCCTTTGATATCATATCTATAAAACAGGCCAGAAAGGCAGGAAGAGGGCTGGACAATTCATTGGCACAACTAGGCTGGTCAACAAATGAAATAACTGGGCAATTTGCTCACCTTGAATTAATTCTCTCATCAGGGTAAAAGACGCTCTGCATCACAATGAAGTATTTCTGAAAAACAGGAAATGCACTGAAATACACAACCCCCACTTTGATCAAAGTAGCATAAGTATCATGCCAGCTCTTATAAATAATAAAATGTATTATTACCTTCTTTTGATTGGGAATTTTGATCATGTGGACCCCTAAAGAAAGTCAAATAACAATAATCCTTATAATTTATTAAAAGCAAGAGCATGCCTTCAAGTATAACAATATAATTTACAATATGCGTGTGCTTTGTGTCTATATTCAAATGCTGTTATATGTATCCCATTATCTCTTCAAGAACATTAAAAACATGTGGTGGTTGTCCTACAGACAACTTATATGAGTTAAGGTTTGAAATATATGAGGTTATTTCTCACCCAGAAACTTGACCAGCAGAGAATGAGGGTATCTCTCCAGGTGCTCCATGTAGATCCGTAGGTTGGACAGAAGGAATTTCACTTCCCGTTTGTCCTGTGTCTTCAGGAAGAATCTCTTGTCATTCCTTGGGCACATAAAGAGAAGGGCAAACTGCTTTTACACATGCAAACCCTGGCAAAAGCTTTATGTCCAGCAATGAAAATTTTTAAAGCTGCTTCAGACCTATAGGTATAACTGTGATCTATGGTGTCTATAGACACCGGTATGCTCGACCCACTGGGACCCCAGCACATGCATATTTTTGGAAGGATAGCTATAAAAATAAACATGTATGTGAGAGAGTATAGTGCACGGATGGAAGAATTAACCGCAGATGCAACACAATTAGCAACTAGCAGACACCGATCTTCAAGAAGCATTGCCCATCCCCGACGTAGGGTTTGTGATTACATGAGGAAAAAGTCAGCTTTGCTCTTGGAGTTGCTGATGAACTGCAGAAAGCAGGCCTCGGAGGAGAGCGAGCACTGGTACCCCTGCTCTGTGATGCCCAGAGAGTGCCGCAGACAGGCGAACGCCAGCCCTGCAAACGTCTGCATCTGGAAGCTCTTCATTGTAGGAGAGAAGACAGAGGCAGAGGGCAGTGAAAGAGGCAGCCCCAGCCACTCCCCCCTTGCATCTTTACAGACAGTAACATCTTGCCATTGTAAAGTAGGGAATTATCCCCTGCAGTGCATAAGCCTTGTTTTATGTTTTGAAAGTGACCACAGTTGTGATTAACTAGATATTCAGATTCAAGGATACTGAATTAATTTCATTTTTTATTTTATTTTAACATTTACCTTTTCCTTCTGTTTTGTTTCCTTTTTAATCCGCTGGCATATAATCAATGTAACGCTTAAATAACTTCTGGAAACTCTACCTTATGTATCTGAATGACTTCAGCATTGAAATCTTCTTCAGACAGTTCCTCCTAGGGAAAAAGAAAATATTTTCTTTTGGATGCTATCACATTTGCACTGCAGTCTGCGGCAAAATGTAAAAAGATATGTGATTTCTCAGTCCTCGAGTAGGTCATCACAATTTTACATTAATAGAAACCAGGCTGCGTCAGGTGCCCATAAAACCAGTTTATTCATTGATTGAAGGTATGCATTCATCACCACAATAATTACACCCATTTTAATTAAGGCACAATCCGCTCTGGGAGAGACTGAAAACAGTTGTTTCCATAAGTACATTTCTCTGTGCGCTGTCTGGTTATTCTTTACTGCTTCTGAAAATGCTTCAGATTTCATTACGGCAAAATAAAATTGAAAATCCTTTGGTTACGATGTTAATGTACAGAGTCTGCCGCTGTTCCTAAGGACAACACACAAACATGTCAAACATTTGTTTGACAATCCTAGTATAATCAAAACCTCAGAACAAAAGCGATCTTTATTTGGTCGTTAGCAAAAATTGAGTCCACTTTATTTCACTCACCGGAAGCACCGGGTTATCGATGGTGGTCTGCACAGCGGCTGACAGGCCCTCTTTCATCATGGAAGTCAGATCGAAAAACTTGTGCTGCCGGTCGATCTCAAACAAACCCAGCAGCTTCCACTGCCGCCTAAGACCGCCCCACAGCAGTCGCTTCACCGTGCGAGTGCGAGGGCGCACATCTGGTGTCTTCGGCACAAGCCCAGACACAAAGAAAACACAAATAGTACAGGGATGTGGAAGTAATCTGAACTTCCATAAAGATCATAAAACAATATATCTAAGGTGACTGCACGTTGTGTAAAGATTTCATTTAAAGGTTTAATTGGGGACACATACGTGAAATACCATGCGTACACGGAACATGGAAGTGTTTACTAACAATCACAAAATGAAAACGAAAGCCACCACATTAACCATTTTTAACCAAGTAATCCAAAAAAATTGATTGAAGATTTCTTCAACAACGGGACCCAAACGAGGCTAATGAGCTTCAACAAAAGTATTTGAGCCATCACTGTCTATATCTGATGGATCCTGACATGGCGGAGAAAAAAACCCAGATTACCTCAGTTTGGCTCATTTTAGTCAGTCGTGTCGGTCGTTAGGTTGTCCGCCAACTATCCAGTTCTGTGCATTTTGTTGTTCAACGTAAGCCGGCGACAAGATCTATGTATGAAAAGTGTGTGGGGAACGCATAGCGTGCCTCGCACCGCGTAAACAGGTTTGCCTCGTTGGATCACATGTGGGAAATTTACGGTGCCTCCTTCATACCAGACAGGCGCTGTTGGGTTTTTGTCGATATCTTGTTGGTTCACGATGTAGTTCTGTTGTATGTTGTTCAGTTGTATTTTTCCAATAAAATTCAGGGTCAGAGTCTTCATTTCCCCCCAGCTAAATTAGGTCGATTGCAGCGGGACTGCAGTTACATTAATTATATATATATATATGAGATGTAAGATGTATATATATATATATATATAAGATGGCCATCTTATTTTTGTATATAGCCCAGATCGTCTATATTGCTTTTTATCGGTTCTATATAGCACTGACGTCATACCAGTGAATCGGTGACAAGCGCGAGCATGCAAGGAATGTATCAAGGAAACTTGTCAGTGAATGCCAATGTGCGCAAACGGTTTCAACAAAACATTGCTATAATGTTAATATCATTCATAATTAAAATAAATAAATAAAAAAAACCTGGCACTTCTTAGATTTGGTCTACTTCTTTACAAATGCATTTACGATGCCAAGAAGATTTACCTAACATGGAGAAATGTAATTGCTTGAAACTTGAATTATTTGGCCAATTAACTTCTAGAAAAGACATGGAATATCCTGAAGAGAAAATTAATAATTTGTAAGCTGTATAAGTCTCTGGCTTTTAACTTTCTCTCCTTGAGTAAAATGCATTATAGTTGTCATGATTCATTCAATACACGGGTGAGTTTGGTGATTGGGGGGGGGCATTGATTTTAAAAGGGGCCAGGGGTCTATATTCTATTATGTATGAATGTGTGCAGTAGGACATGGCCACTCCACTACATTTTAGCCACCTGCACCAACCGTGTGGTTACACTGGTTGTAGCGCGTCGTTTTTTTGCTTTTTTCAAAGGACAATGAACGAAGGATGATCGATCCATGTTATTTGACTTTGCTTATGCTTAAAAAAATATTTCAGGGGCCGTGAGGTAAGGTATAAACAACATTTTTGAATTTTAAATAATTTAGTCAATGAAATATTGATTCGGTTTATGTCTAATTTATTTCCAGAGGGTAAATAAAGAAATAAACCTCGTGGACAATCCGACTCTCAATATTGAGCTCTGTTACAGCTGCTGCAAATTTGTAAATTAAACTGCCTTGTACATTTGGTAGAATAAGACTAAAAATAGTAATACTACAAAAAAAAAATATACACAAAAAATATACAATCAGGATAAAGGAAGAACGTTTTGAGCATGACGCTTTTCTGTGTACACGCACACACATATAAAAATAAAGTATATATATATATATATATATATATATATATATATATACTTTCTTTTTTCAAGGTAAATAAAACAATTATGTTTTATTTTTATTTTCTATTTTCTTTCACTGATTTGTTAAAGCTCGGCACCCGGAATATCATTGAAGCAACTATGTGTGCTTTAATGCTCTCGGAAAAGTTGTTATTTGTAGCCCACGCGGTGATATCGAGGGAACTGAGACCCATTTTGATTTCACAAGAACCTTATATTCGTTGCCAGTTAGTAATTGAGGTACAAATGTAATCTTCTACTTGTTTTATTTACGGATTCTGTCCAGAAATGCAATCAGGTTCGATCAGTGTGACCACCTAGTGACGAGGTTTCGTGAGTACGGGAGGCTAATTTTGAGGGACACGTGAAGATGCATCACGTTGGTCTGGACGAGAAAGCCTTGGCTTAATCATCGGTGCATTGTTTGCCGATTAGAATATTCCCGTAGGTGATTATTTGACCGATATCAGTTAAGAGAAAACACAACTGTAGAGAGCTTTGGAATCCCAGGGAAGCGGCACCGGGCTGGTTGAGTCTATACGGTCCTCGCGGCGCGTTTAAGGCTGGGCAATGAGCACAGCTTGGTTGCATATCAACTAGTCTCAGAGTGCGAGGTTATCGTATTGGACGAACGAGAAATGGCAGAAGTCGCCCCAGCTCCAGCCGCCGCCAAGGCCAAGGCACCGAAAAAGAAAGCGGCCCCGAAGCCGAAGAAAGCTGGACCTAGTGTTGGAGAGTTGATCGTAAAGGCCG